>JBBBDQ010001542.1:180000-235000 GCA_037127315.1 Ascarosepion bandense
GTAGACATAGATACATTGCAAGAGAAATAGATAGATAGATAGATAGATAGATAGATAGATAGATAGATATGAACAGACTAAGATAGATAGATGGATATATAATTATATAGATAGATAGATGCTACAGACTGAGATAGATAGATAGATAGATAGATAGATAGATAGATAGATAGATAGATATGAACAGACTAAGATAGATAGATGGATATATAATTATATAGATAGATAGATTTACAGACTGAGATAGATAGATAGATAGATAGATAGATAGATAGATAGATAGATAGATAGATAGATAGATAGATATGAACAGTCTATGATAGATATGAACAGACGAAGATATATAGTTAGAGAGATATAGAGAGGCATATATAAAGACGGATTGATACTACAGACTGAGAAAGAGATAGGCAGTGCTTTTTTCTTATTTTTCCTTTTCTTATTTTTTTTCTCTTTTACAATATTTCTTTTATATTATGCAACGATCTCTTTAATTTCCTCCTATCTATATTCAGCAAAGCCTGTTATGAATCCACTTTACATTTCTCATATTTGTCGGCACCTAGAATGTATTCGATCAATAACTAATTAACATGAATCATCGAACTTAAAAACAGTACGACTCGTATGGTTCTCAATCTGACCAAATGCCGAAGAAATATGAACGATCAACAATATGTCATTAGGAGTTATGAAAAATCAGTATCGTCGTCAACTTAACTCTCCCCAGCCTTCACGACCCGCAGGCTACATTGACCAGGCTCCATCATTTCTCGTCTGTTCATTGTATTTGTCGTCCATATTTATCATTTGCATATTGGTCTTAGTAATTATTCCAATGGTTACTGGCTATTGATTACATTTCCGAAGGCCAAAAAAATTAAACCAAGCCATAATATGTTTAGTGAAAAGCTAGGCACGAATCTCTGGTGTTAGAAATTATGAAATGTTTTACTAATCAGAAAATTCCAGTGGTTTTTAAATTAAAAAAAAATAATGAAAGAAATAAAAAAGAAAAAGAAAGAAAATAAAGCAAAAAGAAGAAAAAGGCGAAATACGAAACAAAAGAGACTAGTTTTGCTTGAGGTAAAATCGCATAGTTCCCGAGGGGAAAGTCTTTTTCTTTTCGTTTTTTTTTTCTGGCATTTTTTAGAGAGTATTTGGAAACTTGCGAATTGTGACGACTACTCATTATAGAAGCAGTATATCACCGCAGTCCCTGTCAATATTCAGGCTTATTTATGAAACAATCGTATCAGCTATGAGATTTCATGTTTGAAATATGAATACTCGCTCAGCAAAAGCATCAAAATATCAATTTTACTCGAAAGACATTTTCTGTCAGGAGGCTTCCATTTGTTTTTTTTCCTGCTGTTCATTTTTTTTCTTTCACACACATCTTCTGTTCCCAAGAGAGGCTTTTAATGTGAACATTCTATAACATTCTGGGAATATCTTCCCGACATTCAGAATGCACAGGATTCTTTAAACATATATGGCGGTTTTCTTCCTCAATTGAATGGATTGATTAGTTTCATTGATTCTACTACATATTAATACTTTACAGTTTTAATATACATTGTTATTAGATATCTCGATATATTTTTTTTTAATCATTTCACCCCGAGCAAGGCGAAAACGCCACTGATGTGCAGGGGGTTACATAAATGTAAAAAGATTAATTAGAAAAGAGTGAGGAGTACAAACTAGTTAGAAAGGAACAATAGAAATCTGAGAAAGCAGGTGCGATGACAGATACATGGGCGGAGAGAAAGGGAAGGTTATACAGGGGAGGGGAGAGAGCTAGAGTCCAGTGGTTAGTAGATGAGTATTAACTTTGCATTTAAATTTCTGGAGGTTGTAGCCGTCAGGAAAGCAAGAATACGGGAGCGAATTCCACAGGCGGGAAGTGCGAGAGAGGAAGCTGCAGGAGTAGAATTGTCGTCTGCATTTGGCTAACCTGACTGTGAATGGGTGGGACCCAGTTGCCAGTCTGGTTGCACGGGTAAACACCTGTTGAGGAGGCATCAGTGACTTAAGCTCATCCGAGCAGAAGCCATGAAAGTATTTATAGAAGAGATAGAGGGAGGCCACATTTCGACGATGGGAAAGTGGCTGCAGTCGAGTCGCCAGATCAGTACCTATCACATTACAGACTCTCCTTTGGAGCTTGTCAAGAACACTGAGGAGAACGGCAGGGGCACCTGACCATAAATGGCAGCAGTACTCCATGCACGGGCGGATGGTTGACTTGTATATATGCAGGATGGATTCCGGTGGAAAAAAAAGTACTGGATCGACATAGTGACTATTGTGATAATAGAAGTTTGTAGGAACCTCGGTGATGCTTGTAAAATCGGCCTTATGCCAAATACAACTGAAGTCCTCACAGGCATCTACGCAGATGACACTACAATATACTCCCGCTCCAGTAAGAAACCTGTCGTGGCGGACAGACATAATCTCGCTGCTGACCTTGAGCGGGATCTACACTCTGTGGTGAACTGGGGCAAGAAGTGGCTTGTCAACTTCAATTCCTCTAAGACCAAGCTGTTGTCTGTCAACCATTACAGGCAACCTCTTCTGCCTCCCATAAGCATGGACCAGATGATTCTCCCGGAGAGTAATACACTACGCCTCCTCGGACTTACCCTGTCCTCAGACCTCAAATGGAAGCACTATATTGAATCCATAGCAAAATCTACTGCTAAGAAGGTTGGGTCACTATGTCGATCCAGGATGTTTTTTCCACCTGAATCCATCCTGCA
The DNA here is from genome assembly GCA_037127315.1 of Ascarosepion bandense. Classification (NCBI taxonomy): domain Eukaryota; kingdom Metazoa; phylum Mollusca; class Cephalopoda; order Sepiida; family Sepiidae; genus Ascarosepion; species Ascarosepion bandense. Next base: position 182,769 of record JBBBDQ010001542.1, read on the forward strand.
TATATACAAGTCAACCATCCGTCCGTGCATGGAGTACTGCTGCCATTTATGGTCAGGTGCCCCTGCCGTTCTCCTCAGTGTTCTTGACAAGCTCTAAAGGAGAGTCTGTAATGTGATAGGTACTGATCTGGCGACTCGTCTGCAGCCACTTTCCCATCGTCGAAATGTGGCCTCCCTCTGTCTCTTCTATAAATACTTTCATGGCTTCTGCTCGGATGAGCTTAAGTCACTGATGCCTCCTCAACAGGTGTTTACCCGTTCAACCAGACTGGCAACTGGGTCCCACCTATTCACAGTCAGGTTAGCCAAACGCAGACGACAATTCTACTCCTGCAGCTTCCTCTCTCGCACTTCCCGCCTGTGGAACTCACTCCCGTATTCTTGCTTTCCTGACGACTACGACCTCCAGAAATTTAAAAGCAAAGTTAATACTCACCTACTAACCACTGGCCTCTAGCTCTCTCCCCTCCCCTGTATAACCTTCCCTTTCTCTCCGCCCATGTACCTGTCATTGCACCTGCTTTCTCAGCTTTCTATTGTTCCTTTCTAACTAGCTTGTACTCCTCACTCTTTTCTAATTAATCTTTCTACATTTATGTAACCCCCTGCACATCAGTGGCGTTTCTGCCTTGCTCGGGGTGAAATGATTAAAAAAAAAAAAAAAAAAATTTAAATATGGGATGGTTAAATGAATGGTTGGAAAAATGAAAATACAGCAAATACAGTACCCGCCTTGTACTTGAGTCCCTAGTTAAATAATGTTTGCATTTATACGTACGTCTATAGGAAAACAATTGCCGTGTTTTCTTAAGACCGTAACTGCTGAGTTACGGCATACGTCTGTATCTTCTTGAGACTTAAATTAAAAAATACAGAAATGGGTGACCACTTCCGTGAACCAGATGTTGCAAGCGATGACAGGCCCAGCAAGCCGGTAACACATAAATCTGGCTGTGTTAATAGAATAACTCAATATAAGGCGAAGCTTCAATACTTACATTGGCAAGAATTAAGCGGAGTGTATCTTTAATTCGATAAAAAAGTATTGGTTGGCTTTATACGTGAGTCTATAGTCGTTTTTCATACTTAAGAATATATACAATTATAAATCGAGACTATGTTTCACTTTGGTTGATTTTATTTTATTTATTTGTTTAACGGCATATCAACTTCATATGGGTCATTTAATGCTAAAAGATTATTCCTTGGCGGCTGTGAAGTAAAAAAAATGATATATGTTGTTCTGCTTTCACAATTGAGTACATGGTAGAAGATACTTAGCTTTTCTGCACATACATGTTTGCGTGGGCATAACTACTATAATCGGTAATACGTGAGTTTAATGTTGTAAATTTATATTTTGGAATACAGTTTTATTTCTTAAAGACATAGTAGGATAAATATCATGAAAGACTTCTTCCGTGATATCATGAAATACTTCTTCCGTGTTGGTTGTTTGGTTGGTTGAGTTTGTTTAGCGGCAGACAAACACTTGTATGTGTTATTTAATACCGAAATATAACAAATTTGTCATCCCATCTTTGGGATAAAAAGGTAAATGCCATTCATATAATTTCAGATGCTAAAACATATGATAATCTGAAGTTTTTCAAATGAAGATAGTGCGTAAATTCTACTAAAATTACATTTGTAGACACTATGCCTTTGTTTAAATTGATTGAGAGTTGCTCGGTCAAGTAAATTCATCTGGAGTGACGAGAAGGCTGTAATGGGCCTAAAACTTGACATTCTATCAGAAAGTTAAAAAAAAGAAAAAAAAAAGTAAAATCCTGACGATATTATGTGGCAAATTAATACATCGTAGATTTCATTACTACAAAAATGTATTGTTATTTTTTAATAAAAATGAACTGCTGGTATTTTTATTATAAACATGGATGTTTATATTTTATAGTGTTATTTTTTTCGAGGATTCAGTTTTTCCCCATAACTAAGACTATTAGGACCCTGCATAAGGGCGGGCCAAGACATCAATTAAGAGGTGGTTCTTCAACTTTTTCTTCTTCATGTGCCGTGTCCCTTCAGGACGTATGCGATCATGGACTTCCACTTGGCTCTGTCTTTGGTTGTTCTCAATAATTATTTTTTGGTATCTCTTCTAAAACCCGCTCCACCATCCATTTCCTCAGACCTAACAAGTGCGTCTCACGCTGCTTTCCACTGTCTCTCCTTCCATTTATCCAACCTGTGAATTTTAAGTTCTCCGGGCCCTCCTCCCTCATTACGTGTCTCATGAACCTCATTTATCTCTACCTGATGCTAAATATGAGTTTTTTTCTCGTTTGCATCCTTTCCAACAGCTCATCTTTGCACACGTGCTCAGTCCATGGAATTCTCAGCATCCTTCTGTAAAACCACATTTCTGCTGCCTCAAGCCTCTCCTTCATCCTCCATGAGATCGTCCAAAATTCAATTCCATCCAGAAGGGCATATATCACATAACAATCCAGTACTCTTTTCTTTGTTTCAAATGAGATTTTCCTGTCTTTCAATTCTCTGGTTAGCTTTTGAAATGCATCGTTGGCCATGCCAATGCGACTTTGGATCTCCATGTCGCACATTCTGTCCTCTGTGACTTCCCAGGTATTTAAATCAGTGAGCTATGCTAGTCGGTGCAGAAACCATGAAAATATTTGTAAAATAGACAGAGGGAAGCCACATCCCGCCGGTGAGAAAGTTGCTGAAGTCAAGCTGCCCCGTCGGAACCAATCATCTTACAGATTCTCCTTTGGAGCCTGTGAACAACCTTGAGATGAATGACTGAGGTGTCCGACCAAATATGACAACAGTATTCAATGCACGGTCGGAGGGTTGATTTGTATATGTGAAAGATGGACTCAGAAAAAAATTCCTGGCCTGACACAGCGATCCAACTTACCTAGCAGTCGATTTAGTTCGATGTAATGGTTCCACTTGAGGTCGAAAAAATAGGTGAGACCGACGAGGCGCAGTGTAATGCTTTCAGAGAGATCGGTTGGTTCATGCTGATGAGGGGTAGGAGGAACTGCCTGTTGTGTTTGACAGATAGCAGCTTCAAAAGACAGCCTTAAAATTTACAAGCCATTTTTTACCACAGAGTGGAATTCCTTCTCGTGAACAGCAGCTAGGTTATCTTTAACCGCCTCGTCGGATGGAGTAAACGGTAGCGTCATCAGCGTAGATGCCTACTTCGGATTTATTCACGTCAGGGGGTCGTTTTACTTAGAAGGAAAGTTCTTAGAGTTTGCTATCGAATTTTGCCAAAATGTAAAGGTGTTATACGGATTTTTAAAAATTAATTTAAAATAAAAGATCAACAACCTTTGGTTATATCGTTTATTAGGCTTTAGGTTATTTCGGACCACACTAGAATAAATGTCTCTTCAAGGAGACACCACACTTTGAACAACTATTGGGCCTTATGCACTCTCCAGACATCAAACGAAAATCGTAAATACGATTAATCCCATAAAATGCAGGAAAATTGATCTGTTTACTGTACCGTCAAAATATGTCTCCCTAATTCTGTCGCAAACTCTACGTATACGCCTATTTGGAATCAAACAAATGAATGAAGAAATATTTTTTCTCTCTCTTAATGCTTTTATTTTCTTAAATATTCAGTCACACTGAGAAGCCATTTTAGTGACTTTATTGGCTTAGAGTGAAAATATTTTTAAAAGTCGGCGACTGGCAAAAAATAAGGTACAGACATTTATCGATCAATCATGCGTAAAACATTGTTTATGTGTGAGAAGCGCAAGACATAAATTTTTCGACGAAGTCGCCATCTTGATTAAAACAATATTCCAATCGAGGTTCAAGCGAATACATAGCCTCTTCCAAAACATGGCTTCAAGCGAGTCAAAGCAAATATGCAACTATAGAACAAAGGGTTATCAGTATGGAACTGCTCCCAGAATAAATATATGTTTAGGTGCTAAAACACATGATATTCTCAAGTTTCCAAAAGAATATGATGCGTAAATTCTACTAAACTTACAATTGTAGACACTATGCGTTTGTTTAAATTGATTGAGAGTTCCTCGGTCAAGCAAACTCATTTAGAGTGACCAGAAGGGTATAATAGACGTAAAATATGACATACTATCAGAAAGTTAAAAGTGAAAAAAAAATCAAGAAGAAAAAAACTAAAAATCTGATGATATTATATGGCAAACTTATCCAATTCGTACATAAAAGATATGGACACGTTGCCTTTTATTACATTTTTTTCCGTCAGAATATCGATTTAATGAGCTAACATCATTTTCTGTTGCATCTCTGTCATCCCATTGGTGTCTCTGGGATAAAAAAACGTGAATGTCATTCTTGCTTGATGTAATCAATGGTCTATTTATTTATGACGGAAAATCACAATTGGCATTTGCTCTTACACTCTGTATTACAGACTGTGTCTATCAGACACTCGTGCAATATAGTCACTCTCTCCATGGAGAGATAAAGTTTGTGTCTGTGTCTCTCTATATATGCATACGTATTTATATGAAATAAATATAAGCAAATATTATATATATATATATATAGAGAGAGAGAGAGAGAAAGAAAGAGAGAGAGAAAGATAAAGAGAAATTGAGATAATGCAATTTTATATTACTCGTAATAATTCTGTTGTACATAGATATATATGAACAATCTGAGATAGATAATTATGAACAGACTGCGATAGATAGATAGATAGATAGATAGATAGATAGATAGATAGATAGATATGAATAGAATGAGATAGATAGATATGAATAGAATGAGATAGATAGATAGATAGATAGATAGATATGAACAGACTGAGATAGATAGATAGATAGATAGATAGATAGATAGATAGATAGATAGATAGATATGAATAGAATGAGATAGATAGATATGAATAGAATGAGATAGATAGATAGATAGATAGATAGATAGATAGATAGATAGATAGGAAGAGAATGAGATAGTAGATAGATATGGGTAGGTTTTTGACGGCATATCACGTTGAATACACCGGTCTCGTTCGATCAATGAAGTTAAGCAACGTGAGCCAGGTCAGTACTTAGATGGGTGACCGATAGGGAAGTCCAAGCGCTGTAAGCGTTCAGTGACGGATGTGCGTGGTGGAGCAGTGGATGTCGGCTTGTAAAGAGAAATCGGTGAGCCGAGTTCAAATTCCAATTGAGTACCCTGAACTCACTTAAGCACTGATACCCTTAGGAAAGGTATTAATCCGTCACTTCCCTCCAGTTATGGGTTAAATAACGGGATGGGTCCTGGAGGCAACCCATCCTGTGTTGGTGTCACAATAAAAACACCCTTGATAGCCCTGGCGAAGTATCAAGCATTCAGCTATTTGACAAGATAATGAATTTTGCTATAAACTGCGCCAGGGTTCCAAATGCACAGGGAATACTGGAGGAGTGTAGTGAGTTCTATCTCGGTCAAGGCTGCAGGACGACGAGGTTGAAATAGATAGATAGATAGATAGATAGATAGATAGATAGATAGATAGATATGGGTAGGTTGAAATAGATAGATAGATAGATAGATAGATAGATAGATAGATAGATACGAACAGACACAGACAAATAGAATGAGAGATACGAACAGAGAGAGATAGAGAGATAGTGAGTGAGTGAGTGAGTGAGTGAGTGAGTGAGTGAGAGGTAGGCAAATAGTCTGTGAGAAAGGGAGACATAGAAAGTGAGAGATAAACAGAGATAGCGGTAGAAAATCATTGAAGTAATGCTATTTACTAATCAAAACTATGCATCGTCAATACCAGTAATTTCATCCCGCCATTGAATTGCAAATGTCCAGAGCTAAAAATGCCATGAATATTTTGTTATACATTCCAATTTCGTTCCAGGAATAAAGTTAACCATTCCACTCCCCATGCAAATATATACTTCAATATGGTACCGGTAGATTCCATGTAATTAGTTGATGCAGAATAGACGTTTAATGATCTGCCCGATTATTTATAGCATCTGCAAGAAGTCAATACCTTGTCGAATTCGTTGTGATCGAAATTTTGTTTGCCGCCAATTGTTTATTCAACTTCTAACTTGAAAAAAAAATACTGTTTGTGTGCTGCGTGCATAAGAAATAGCACTAATAATCGGGATACGATTTTTGAACAGCAATAATACAGGCTTTAATTACACTGCAAATAAATGTGCTTACATCCAGTGTTTGGTCTTCGAATGAGTTCAGGATTACTCAATGTCAGCTAAAAGATTAGGAATTACATGACATCATTATCAATCTCTGACATCAGATCGCAACCAACATTTCTCTCTCTCTCTCTTTCTCTCTGTTTATATATAGCTGAGTGGTTAGGACGTTCGCTTTTTGACCATGAGGCTTGGGTTCAAATATCTGCGGGTATTTGTGTCTTCTCAGAGTGTAGTTCGTAGACGAATTAATAACCGCTCCGCCAGCTGCTACTCGTAGAACCCGGAACACTGCTTCACCAGGGACTCCGTTTCCTGCGCACCGTAAGCAAAACGCTGTCTCCCAAACACCGGTGTAGCCTTCTCGAGTCGTCGTCGCTAGCCAAGTGACTCCGAAACAGAAGTAGGCTCTTTTTATGTGTTTTTTGGTCTCGTAATTTCCCACTCTCCGAGAGCCTCACTTTCACCAATGACGCATGCGCCGTGTCATTCGAAAAACTGCCTTGCATGAGCTCGCCTCGCGGTTCCATTACGTCTACGAACGCACGTGCAAACAAACCGCCTTCTTTTGCTTCGGCGAGGTAAGTCTCCACCACAATATCACCATGGTAAATTTGTCTGACTTATTGTTATCAGTCTAGAGGAGGTGACCCCAGCGTGTGGTTCCTTTGAAAAGTGGCTGAAACGATACCACGGGTTGACCCAAGTTTTGTAAGTGAAATTGGGTAGACGTCTCTCTTTGTGGAGTGGTCAATGTTTGCGCTAACTCGAAAACTCAAGTCATCATGACCGAGGCTTTGAGCTTCCTTGTTTTGTTTAAACTGTTTGTGAAAATATGCCCAAATAAGGCGCTCTTTCCTAGAAACCGTAACTGTGGTCTGATTAGCATAATTGCAATATAAACCGCAGGTGGGCTCTGTGGGTTTTGAACAAACACAGGTGTGCTTGAGCACGCGTCTGCAATTGGGATTAACTAACTGCCCTGGTAATACGTGTGGCCAGTCATTATGATATATAATTCATATCTGTTTCACTGTACCACAGTTCATCAGTACGGTTAGACATCCGATTGCTTTTAGACAGGATTGAAACAAAACCGAATTGACATCAGACGGCTATTCTCTTTCTGAGCTATGAGCGCTCGGAAGAAGGTAGACTTTTAGCGTGTTATATACAATGTAAACATACGCCAGTAGCTGAGAGTATTCTAATTAATTACTCAATGTACGATGCGTAGATGCTTGTGTATATACTGTATTTTCAAATATATATATGTACGTATGTATGTATGTATTTATCAGTAAATGAGACAATGATTAGATCGTTATTTTTAAAAGTGCTAAATGCAATATCAAAAGAATTGAATTTGTAGAACCAAATATATTAAAGGTAATTGATATATATATATATATTACGCCGCTTAGAAAGTGACTGCATCTGAGCTGCCAAGTCGGGATCGATCGCATTACAGATTCTTCGTTTGATGTTGTCAAGGACCCCGAGGTGGATAGCAGAGGCACCCGACTAGATATGACAGCAGTATTCAATACACGTGCGGATGGTAGATTTATATATGTGCAGAACGGATTTAGACGGGAAAAGCTTCCTGGGCCTACACAGTGAACAGACCTTCTTAGCAGAGGATTTAGCTATGGATATAATTCTACTTGAGGTCTGTTGCGAGAGTTAACCCCAGGAGGCGCTGTGTTTTGCTTTCAGGGAGACTAGACTGATCCATGCCAATGGGGGCTAGGAGCGATTGTCTATGATGGTTACTGTACCTTCCATTAATCTTCATTCTTTTTTATAGTACATGCTGATTTAAAAAAAAAAAAGTATTTATCCGTTGAAGCTATGGAATCTTTTGCAAAACAAGCATTTCAATATACGGGAGCTACTCAAAAATTTGTAGATATGTATAATGCCATACTTTACAAAACGTTGTCCTTATAGTTTACTTCTGAAGATAATCTTGGAAAAGAACGAAAGTAAGTGGGCAGGAAAAAGCTATGGTGCTTTACTTGATGAATGTCAACTTAACGTCAAGAAACTGAATAGAAAACTAGAAAAGACTTGTACAAATATAAACATATGTCGAAATTATTCAATGAAACAGCTGAGAATAAACATATGCCGCCTATATATATATATATATATATATATATATATATATATATATATTATTTCATTAAAAGATTGTAACTGTTAACATTATTTTCACTAGAATTAAATGGAAATATATTTTGTCTATGATTCATACATGAATCTCACGTTATTTAAAATGAAAACCGTTCCATCATTTGATTTATCTCAACGCATACATTTATAACTGTTTTCTTTTATTTTATTTAAAAAAGAACGCGTTGACACATACAGTTAAACAAACACAAGTTTTATCTTCTACATTTAATAGCCATCGGTTTTTTATTACACATGATACGTATCTGACCTTTGAAATTATCCCTCATTTAAAAATACTCCCTCAGATTTTTTAAATCATTCGTCCTTACTAAATCTCTGAAGAAGCTTGTCAAAAGTAAAACATGTTAGATTAAAAACATTTTTCCTATTTGTTCTATATTTATTCTATTCATCTTATCGGATTCCGATCCATATATTCAACTCATATATATATATATATATATACATATATATGTATGTATTAATGCAGGTTTCATTGAATAATATAGACAAGTTCTGTTTATTAATTTTGTGTAGGATCCGTTCATACCATCTGATATACTTGATGGTAATATCGTTGAAAGACAACAAAAATCACAAAAATTGTTGATTTTTTTATCGGGTCTAAGCTTTCGGCTCACATAAGCCATTATCAAAGAGTAAATATTAACACACAGTAAACATAGAGCATTTAAGTTATTAACAATAAAGAGAATTAAATTGAAAATATAAGTCCATCCCTACCGTGGCGGATGGCTATACTTTTAGCCATTATCGAGGATGAGTTTTACTTTTAACTCAATATTTGGATTTTTATATACAGTAGCGAGCATAAAGATCAGAACGATGTTAAGAAAAATTCTAAATGTGAAATTAGCTTCATAGCATCTTTTATTAAGGAAATATAAGGATATAAAGATAAGCTATATAATTAAAAAGATATAAAGCTCAATAAACTTATTTTGATAAAGTTATGACAATATTTATATAACATTCGAAAAAATAGATGATCAAAAACATCAGAACGATTAAATAAATCCATAAAATTTAATAATTATTTTGCATTATTGAAATTTATTAGGTTAAGAATATAAAATCGGGTATTTTACTAAAATACACCGGTTCTTTACTGGCTCTTGCATTGTAAATATGGCGAAAAAATCTGTGACGTCATTGGATCTTAAAAACTGATAGTCAAATTACGTAAGGAAGATAAACTCTCGATTGGAGATATTTCAACAAGTGTGGGGAAATCTAACATTGTTATGTTTAGTATTTTAAGAAAACTCGAGGAAACTGAGTCATGTTAAGTCAGAAGATCACCTGGCATACCTAAGAAAACTACTGAAAGGGAAGGCAGATGGATTGGTAAAGAATAAAAAAGGCTCGATTTGCAGTAGCAACCACTATTTATAAAAGAGCTAATGCTAACCTTGGCATTAAAATATAAAGGCACACTATTTCTCGAAGACGTGAACTAAATCTGAACAGTCGATTAACCTCTATGAAGCCTTACATTTCTAGAAAGAATCAAATGAACCAATTGAAATTTGCTACTGAACACGCCATATTGGCAGAATAACAAAGAGATTGTGTTCATTTCCGCGATGAGTCAACGTTTAAGATGTTTAGAGATTCGTTCGACGCAATCCTAAGGAACGATATTTGTGTCAGTGCACTAAAAGCAGCGTTACATTTGAAGGAGGAAGTAGTGTTTGGCATGATTTCAACTGATGGTACGGGACCTCGTGTTAGGATACACAGTAAAACTAACGCCAGTGTATACAAAGATATATTGAAGAAACAATATGTACCTAATTAGAGAACTGCAATTAATCAACCAGGTGTTTTTATGCAAGATAACGCACCATGTCACACGGCGAAGTCTGTTATGACATTTCTTTCTGAGGTGGGTGTTACTGTTATGGAGAGGCATGCTCAAAGCCCAGACAAGAATTCTATTGAGAATTGTTGGAAGTTACTAAATGAAAAGTTACTAGATAAGAAAAAGAATCCAACAAACTATGGACTAATTTGAAATGAGAATGGGAGAAAATATCCGTTGATGAATGCAAGGTATTAATTCGCTCATGTAGCAAAAGATGTGAAGCTGTTATTGAAAGTAAAGGTTTACACATCAAGTAATAATGAATTATGAACGCTATTTGTATTTGGATATGATGTATCAATTATAATAGTGTCATAGAAAAAGGCGTAAGACAAGGATGTGTCTATTCACCGGATTTGTTCAACCTATACAGCGAGAATATTTTAAGGACCCTAGATGACACGCCAGGATTTGTTATTGGAGGCCACAACCTGAACAACATAAGATACGCGGACGATACAGTACTGATTGCGGACACGGAAAGGAAACTGCAAGATCTCATACAGAAAGTAGCAGTGGATAGTGACAAGAAGGGACTACAAATAAACTTTAAGAAAACTGAGTGCATGGTCATCAGCAAAAGATACAACCCAAAATGCCAAATACAGGTGGGGGATAACAGAATCAAACAAGTCCAAGAATTTAAGTACCTAGGAAGTGTTCTAACAGGAGATGGAAAGTGCGACACGGACATCCGAAGGCGAATTGGCATGGCAAAGGACGCGTTCCAGAAGATGAGCAAAATACTAACACACAGGAAGATCTCAATAGAAACGAAGAAAAGAGTGCTAGACTGCAACGTGATGTCCGTTCTTCAATACGACTGTGAATGCTGGACAATATCATCGAAAATGAGGAAAAAACTGGAAGCGGCCGAAATGTGGTTCTACAGAAGGATGCTACGGATATCGTGGACTGAGCATACAAGCAACGGCGAATTGTTAGAAAGAATGGCAACAAAAAGGAAATTGATGCTGAGCATCAGGAAGAGACAACTGAAGTTCCTGGGACATGCAATGAAGAAGGAGAGCCTGGAGAACCTGATACTGACTGGTCAGATAGAAGGAAGGAGAGACAGAGGAAGGCAGCGGATAACATATTTGCAGGGTCTGATCAGGTGGATGACGGAACGGGGGTTGCCAGGAGCAACAGGAGCAAACATACTAAGAGCCACATGGGATAGGGAGACGTGGAGATCCATGATTGCCTACGTCCTGAAGGGACATGGCACATAGAAGAAGAAGAAGAAGAAGATATAATTATTCTTATAACTATATCAAAATGTGTTTATTAAACTTTATATTTTGGAATTATATAATTTTTCTTTATATCCTTATTTTTCCTTGATAAAATGTTCTATGTAGCTTTAACAAAATGTTATTCCACATTTAGACTTTTTATTAACATCGTTCTGATCTTTATGCTCGCTACTCTATAAATCTAGAGTCATAAGAATGTTTTCTTTTTCAATCACGGTCAGCATCGTTGATGTTATTCGGTGTTGGATTTTGCTTTTTTATTATTAGTGTTTGTAATATTTATAGTCTTTTGTCCCATGCAGATGAGGTGATTATCCTTTTATTTCATGGATAGATGCGATTAGAGATGTGTAATGTGAGTCTTCTCGATAAACATGTTGTGGTATGTCTAATACAATTATTTATGTAAGTTGTTTATAAAACGAAAGTAGTACTATAAAAGGCATGTAAATTCATAAGTAATATTGATTTTATACAATTTCGATATGACATGTGTGTTGTTATTTTCGATGATAACGTTTATAAATATCGCAAAATAAAAAAAGGTTAATTCACAAGGGACTCGGTTGCAATATTCCGATGCCTTTGGTTTTGTTCATTTTGTTTAGTTTGATTTACGGCATATCAATATGTACTCTAAGAAATGAGTTTCTAGATTAGGGTTTAGGTTTATTTTGTTTTAAGGCATATCAACCTCAATGAGTTATTTAATGAAGACAAGATTTTTAGGTTTGGTTCGTATGAATATAATATGTATTCTTTGTAAGAAATCAGTTTGTAGATCAGGGTTTGATTTATTTTGTTTTACGGCATATCAACACTTCAATGGGTTATTTAATGCAGACTACATTTTTAGGATTGGTCGTATGAATAGAAAATGTATTCTTTCAAAGAAATCAGTTTGTATGTCAGGGTTTTTAGTTTGTTTTTGTTTTAAAGCAAATCAACCTCAATCGGTTATTTAATGCCGATAAGATCGGAGAAGTTTGTATGACTAGTATATGGATTCTTTGAAAGAAATGACTTTGTAGATCAGGCTTCATTGATGTATTTTTATGAAGAGGGTTTTTAGTGAGAGTCAAATGTATTGCTGGTAATATTTTTTTTCAAAATATTATGCTGGTAATTTTTTAAAATATATTACTATTATCATTTTTTCTTCGATTTTCTTCAAAATTGTATTACTAGTAATATTTTCATTTTTCTTAAAAAGCATTATTTTTAATATAAAATTCTACTCTTATATTGCCGTAGGTTGCTTAACTATTTACTCATAGATGGGAATCTAATATGTGCTATCACCTCAGCTCACGATAAATCTATGAATAACAGCAGTAAAGACGTGGCCCCACGTTACTCTAAACCTTTCGAGACATGATCGCCCAAAGCGTGTATCACATATGACACTTAACTGACTGACAATAAAAGTAGTTCTATATAAAATTTGATAAATTTTATGTACATACAGATATAGTTGTTGATTTTAATCTTGACACGGATCAAGTGGTTAAATTAAGATTTCACATAAAAAGACTGATTTGTACTTGCTGTCTGTGCTGAAAAATGATTAAGTCTTATAAAAATGTAAAATGCAACAGTAAAAACAACATCTACCATCAAGTGTGAACAACTGTGTGAGTATATGCATTTATGACATCACTGTGAATGTTGGAAGAAATATGTGCTAGGTTATCTGTCTCTACTGACGATGTCCCAAATTGATTAAATGTTTCGATACATACTGCAACAGGATTTGCATAAAAACAAAACATTTATTCAGATGGGGATTCTCTAAGCGCAGCTTAGATGTGTCACAAGGTTGAGAGTATGATGCACCCGGTGAGGATCGAAATCATAACATGATTACAGTTACGTGATTATAAGTACTGAATAAAAAATGTCACCATTTTATTTGTAAAGCTGCAGTGCAGCTCCGAGTAGCTGTGATGCTTTCTGAAATTTCATATAAGCAATTTAAAAAATATTCAGCATATATATATATATATATATATATATATATATATATATATAGTACTGTGGAAATGTATTAGGACAAGAACTATTTAAATTTTTATGAGGCATCAAAATAAAATTAAAACTCATCCCTGTCCTAACAATTTTGCATCCTACCGGTAGTGTGCAAAATTATTAGGACAAGGGTGATTTTCCGAATACCCGTACTGAAATTCAAATACAGGGTGAAAAGCCAGGTAAATTGCTAATAAATATTGATTATTTAAAACTAGGTGTAAAAGAAATGTATTAAAAAGAAATTATATTTAATTTTCTATTAAAGTTATTTGAAACTACTTTATTGAACATCTATGGGATATTCTGGATAAAAAAATTGATAAATCTAATGTTACTTCGCAAGACACACTTTGGGAACAAATACAAGCTGCTTGGCAGGAGATACCATTAGAGACATTGAATATAATTGTGATGTCAATGCCTGAGTGAATGAAAGCTGTGATCAAAGCAAAAGGCAATATTAAATATTATATTTATTTTGTAACAAGTATTTTTTATTGTTAAGTAAATCAAACAAAATTAAAACATTAAAACAGTGCTCTATACAGAGATAGAACAATGAATATATATTATTAATTATTACTTCAGAACATGTACAAACTATAAACTCCTACAAAATTGAACATCTATGGAATATTCCGGATAAAAAATATTGATAAATCTAATGTTTCTTCGCAATAAATCTAATGTTTCTTCGCACTTTGTTTATTTTCTGTCAATATGCCTCATAAAAGAAAAAATAGTTCTTGTCCTAATACTTTTGCACAGTACTGTATATTATAAATTATTCTTTAAAACATGCACAAACTACAATCTACTACAAAACTGTACATTTTGTTTCGACATTGAACGAACAATGTCTCATCTGATTTATTTTTTAAAAGAAAATTTATGAAAATTCATTTCCTTTTATTACTGGCAAAATTTTTTGTACGAAGTAAAGAGGATAGGAAAGAAGAAAAAACTAAAAGAGAATTCGTAGAAGGAGAAGAGAAGGACACAGAGATTTCTCTTTTTGTTTTCTCATCTTTCCTATTCTCAAAATAACATTTATTGCCATCATTACTAATCATCTGATGAGACATTGTTCTTTCAACGTCGAAACAAAATGTACAATTTTGTAGGAGTTTATAGTTTGTACATGTTCTAAAGTAATAATTAATAATAAATATTCATTGGTCTATTTTTGTACAGAGCACTGTTTTAATGCTTTGAACGTTGCCAACATTTTCTTCGTTCCTTATTCATTAGAATACACACGCACACACACACACACACACACACGCATATATATATATATATATATATATATATATATATATATATATATATATATATCACCATGCAGTGTGGGTATAGAAGAATCCAAAGGAGTATCCTGTACATACAGTGGTAGGATAACTCTCTAAGAGAGCTCTAAACATATATGCATATAAATACATATAGAGTAAATATAAGAAAAATTAAGACAGACACGTTATTTCATGGTGAATCGGGAGTATGGACCTATTTCAGGCGAACCATCATCAGCTTTCGTCTTTATTTTACAAAGGATTTTTATAGGAATCTGAAATTCGTGTAAAATCCTTTGTAAAATAAAGACGGAATGTGATGATGGTTCACCTGAACCAGGCCTATACTTCCGATTCACCATGAAATAACGTGTCTGCCTTAATTTTTCCTATATATATATATATATATATATATATAAACATATTATTGAAGTTGTTCTCTTAATTAAAAATACATTGCGACACGGAAATTTATATGTATAAGATTTATAATTCTACAAACTGATTTCTTACAAAGAATAAATACTCTATGCATACGAATTTATTGCAAAATCTTGTCGGCATTAAATAACCCATTGAAGTGTTGATATACCATGAATCAAAACTAAACCAAAAGCATCGGAATATTGCAGCCATGCCTCATGTGAATTGATATTTTTTATCTTGTGTTATTCATAGATCATATCATCAAAAATAGCAACACACCTGTAAGATCGAAATTGTAGAAAATCAATAAAACAAAACAAAACTCAAGCGTTCTTTCCGTGTCTGCTATCAACACTGGGTCATCTGCATACCATATGTTGGTAAGATTGTGAGCGCCAATAATGAATAACCAACTTGAGAATTAGGAAGCTGTGGATAGCATTTTCAAACACCGTCATTGGAGGATGTAGAAAATAAAAACAGAATTGTTATATACCTTAAGTGCGTTGTGGTGCAGTGGATATCGGCCTCTGAACGAGAAAACCGGGAGTCGAGTTCAAATTCCAATTCAACTACCTTCATTCACTTTCGCGCCAATACTCTTGGGAAAGGTATTAATCTGTCTCTTCCGTCCAGTTATGGTTTAAATACCAGAACAAACTGGATTCTATAGCCTTGAGTGGCAACCAGTCTACCGCAAAAAGTAATGGCAACCTGTTTCGGGATAATAAATAAATTTGTTGAAAACATGATTAAGGCTTCTACTGGGCATAAAATGAGGTATCAGTTTTATATTGCTATGAATTAATAATCTGATCTCCACTTGTTACTACTTAATAATGTAATAATCTTTTCCTCCTCTAGCTATCAGTCAAATAACAGGACAGATTGGTTTCTATAGTCTTAGTTGGCAACCAGTCTACCGCAGAAAGTAATGGCAACCTACTGTGGGATAATCATTTTCCCAGTCAGTCATGTCGCCTTTGAAACATGATCGCCCAAGCGTCTATCACGTATGACGCGTAACTGATTGACCTTATTTTATTCTGGTTTACTTTCTTTGCTTTAACTACCATATTTTCTGTTTTTTAATGTTTTCTTGAATGTTTCTTTTTCTACGTGCCTTGTCCTTTCAGGACGTAGGCGATCATGGCTTTCCACGTCTCTCTATCCTTGATGGCTCTTAGCACACTTTCTCCTGTTACCCTACCTAACCACCGTTCTCTCATCCACCTGCTCAGGCCCTTCAAATATGTTATCCGCTGCCTTCCCCAGTTTCCTTTTCTCTTCTATCTGATATCTGTGTGTATCAGATTCTCCTTTCCTTCCTCCTTACATATCCTAAGAACTTTAGCTGTATCTTCCTATTAATTTTCTTTTCGTTTCCATCCTTTCTAAAACCTCATCATTGCACACATGCTCGATCCGTGATATTCGCAGCATCCTTTTGTAGAACGACATTTCAGTGGCTTTAAGTTTTTCCTTCATCTTTGATGATATAGTTCAGCATTTACTACACTGTTTATTTCCGACTTTCTTCATTGATTGTGGCAGATTAATTCGTCTTTTACTTTCATAAATTGTTCATTTAACCAGATATTTTTATTCTTTGTTTTTAAAGATTCCCTAAGTTTTAACTATTTCTTTTATATTTTTATGATTTTCCTTCCTCATTTGTTTCATCGTATTAATTCTTCTTTTTAATCATAATTATCTTTCTAGCTTCTTCCTTCGATTCGTTCTTTCATTATTTTTCTATTTTCTTTCGTTCTTTTAATTCTATCTTTCCTTTCAGGTTTTATACTTAATCCCCTTAACTTATTCATTTTTTTCTCTCAACGGACGCTTTTGTTTTATTCGTTTATTCTTTTTTTTAATTTGATTTACTTTCCGATTTTCATTCATTCGCCGATAAACCAGTTTCCCATCCCGACCAAATAAGTGGCCACCATGACTTAAATTATTCCTGACGGTTGTCATGGCAACATTCTGGACTTTGTTGACAATAACTCGTACGGGTAATTATTCTAATGGTGAGAAAATGAGAAAGACATGGCGAATCGGAAAGAGACTAGTGAGTAAAGAGAAGAGAAGGAGAGATAGAGAGAGAGAGAGAGAGAGAGAGAGAAAAGAGCGGGAGAGAGAGAAATAATGAAATAGAGAGAAAGAATAGAATGCCAGAGGTACAGAAATGAATTTACAGAGATGTTCAGATCAGAGTGAATGAATACATAGTAAGATAGAAGGTTTGAAAAGTCTTAAAAGATAGATAGATAGATAGATAGATAGATAGATAGATAGATAGATAGATAGATAGATAGATATGAAGAGAATGAGATAGATATGAACAGACTGAGATAGATAGATAGATAGATAGATAGATAGATAGATAGATATGAAGAGAATGAGATAGATATGAACAGACTGAGATAGATAGATAGATAGATAGATAGATAGGAAGAAACAGAATGAGATAGATAGATAGATAGATAGATAGATAGATAGATAGATAGATAGATAGATATGAAGAGAATGAGATAGATATGAACAGACTGAGATAGATAGATAGATAGATAGATAGATAGATAGATAGATAGATAGATAGATAGATAGAAACAGGATGAGATAGATAGATGGATAGATAGATAGATAGAAACAGAATGAGATAGATAGATAGATAGATAGATAGAAACAGAATGAGATAGATAGATAGATAGATAGATAGATAGATAGATAGATAGATAGAAACAGAATGAGATAGATAGATAGATAGATAGATAGATAGATAGATAGAAACAGAATGAGATAGATAGATAGATAGATAGATAGATAGAAACAGAATGAGATAGATAGATAGATAGATAGATAGATAGATAGATAGATAGATAGATAGATAGATAGAAACAGAATGAGATAGATAGATAGATAGATAGATAGATAGATAGATAGAAAGAAACAGAATGAGATAGATAGATAGATAGTTAGATAGATAGATAGATAGAAAGAAAGAAACAGAATGAGATAGATAGATAGAAAGAAACAAAATAGATAGATAGATAGATAGATAGATAGATAGATAGATAGATAGGAACAGAATGAGATAGATAGATAGATAGATAGATAGATAGATAGATAGATATGAACAGACTGAAATAGATAGATAGATAGATAGATAGATAGATAGATAGATAGATAGATAGATAGATACGTATAGACTGAATAAATATCTGTGAGATTTCACAGATCATGAGCACACAAATATTTACACCGCTTTTAGTAGTAAGTCTGATCGTTTCGATAATGTCAAATCCGTATCTGATCTGTTAACTGGTTTACAATCTGTTCTTGATTGCGGCAAGAAATGGGCTGTCAATTTTACAGCCACCAAAAGTCTTTTCCCCTTATGACTGATGCTTCCCTCTAAAGCAGCGAATCATTACTGATTGCCGTTTTCAACTGGTAAGAAGTAGAATGTCTGTTTCTCATAATTGAATCTTGTTTCCAGTTTAGGATGTGGTTTCCGGTTTTCTCTTTTCCAATCTTTTTACTCTTACGTAACCCCCTGCGAATCAGTGGCGTTTTCGCCTTGCTTGGGGTGATATGATTAAAAAATATATATATATATCTATTTTTTATCAAATTCATTTTTAAGTCTATAACAGTAGCACATTTTATTTCCTTCTTTTTTTACTTTTCGAAATAGAGACACTATTTCTGCTGATAAGAAGTTGGAAGATTATATTGAGTCAGTTGAAACTGAGTTGATCTGCTCTGGCATTTAGATCCCACCCTTTTACCGGTGAAATAGTTAAATGTAACCTGCACTTCTACTATAACAGTTTCTTTTCTCGCAGTTCCCGCGTGTGAAACTCTCTTCCGTTTATTAGATGCAATCTCCAAAGAGCTATACGTAATTTCAATTACTTCTTGAATCGTATTCAATTTATTTTAAAACTCATTCTTACTTCTTGAGCGTTGGTGACCTTACCTGAGATGAAATGAGAAAAAAAAAATTTAAAAAAATCTCCTTCTCAAAAAGCTGGTTTCCTGTGAATACTGGATAATCTCAACCAATATAAAAGAAAGACTTGAAGCAAAATGTGGTTCTACAGCAGGATACTGAGGATACATAGATACATATGAGAAACGATGAGGCTTTGGAAAGAACAGAAACTAAATGAAACTGATACTTAACACCAGGAAAAGACAGATGAACTTTCTCGGACATGTAACGAGGAAGAAAGGCTGGAGAATCTGATACTCACAGCTCAGATAAAGGAAAACAGTAGACAGGGGAAAGCAACGCGTAATATTCTTAATAAGCTTGGTTGTCTCTGCAGGGTTTAGGAGAAGTAACAAAAGAAAGGGTGTTAAGAGCTGAACAGGGAGATGTAGAAGGCCATAATCGCCTACGTTCTGAAAGGATACGGCGCATTGCAGTAAAATAATACGAGACTGGCGTCGAGATCTCATCAATTTACAATTGATCAACATCTAGCAGCTTGGCTTCAGTGAATTTCCCACTGCCATAAAAATGTCTCTCAATGTCATATATATAAATACTTTTCTGGTAATTGTTCAGATGAGCAATATTATTTCTTAAAATAAAAACAGAGAGAAAATTATTTTAAATTTGATAACCCTTTAATGTCATTAGTTATTTAGGAAATACGTGCTTGTGACAAATGTATCATATTTGTCTACATTTCTGAGATGAGGTAGTATTTTCAGTATATTGTCCTCATGTTTGTTGCCATTCGTACGACCTTTCAGCCGTTGTACGCTCTGGCTTGCTTCAGGTGCTAGGAATTTCGAACCGAGTCCTTTATCACTGGGGTATATGAACTCCATTTCTTGCCTAGTGCCTCTTCTGGAAGTCATGAGTTATCTTAAACTTAAGGAATCAATACATTTTTTTTTAATCATATCACCCCAAGCAAGGCGAAAACGCCACTGATGCGCAGGGGGCTACGTAAGAGTGAAAAGATTGGAAAAGAAAAAAACCGGAAACCACATCCTAAACAGGAAACAAGGGATGAGCTTCTTTACCTGTTCAATAGACGTGGGTGGAGTGTGAACCGGGCGATAGTTTAATCTATCTATTCCAATTGAAAAAAAACTAAAATAAAAAAAAAGATTGAAAAGATTGGAAAACAGAAAAACCGGAAACTACTTCCTAAACAAGAAACAAGGGATGAGCCTCTTCACCTGTTCAATAGACGTGGGTGGAGTGTGAACCGGGCGATAGTTTAGTCTATCTATTCCAATTGAAAAAAAAAGAAAAGAAAAAAAAAGATTGAAAAGATTGGAAAAGAGAAAAACCGGAAATCACATCCTAAACAGGAAACAAGGGATGAGCCTCTTCACTTGTTCAATAGATGTGGGTGCTCCTAAGCCAACCAAGCATAGAGATGAATACAATATGGAAACCAGTAATAAAATAATTAGTGTCAAAATTGCAATATGAGCTCTGGTAAAAAATGCTAGAGAAAACCATTAACATCAAAAATACTAGAGAAAACCATTAACATCAAAAAATTGCAATATGAACTCTGGTAAAAAATTCAGTTGTTCTTGGCCCAGTTGATATAGACGTTTGTTTGTGTTGTATCCCGGGGGTGGGGGATAAACAAAGAAAGGATAGTGCAAGAAATAACACTTAACACTGAGGATATGTAAATAGAGATTTAATATACCTCGGTACAATAAACCAATAGACACGTACACCAACGAACAGTTAACAAGAATAACACTCAAGAAGACAATGTCTCTGTATAGGACGTATGCGTCCGTTTTGAGAAGAAGGCTTCCGTCTAGTGACATCTAACTCTCGTCTAAGGCCGATGGCTCTCGATCACTCCCGTGTAATGACGAAGACTCTCGTATAGTCACAAACACACTCGGATAATGACCAACACTCTGTAGTTCGTTCTAGTCCCGGTCTTTTATAACTTTTTTACCATTCCTGGGTAAGACAGGATATTCCTCCACAACTGTTAGTTTCCTGTAACTTAACTCAAAGAGTTGTGAGTTCAATACCAGGCTACAGCAGCGCTGAACAAATAACTTACAATGCAACAAAGATGAGGACAATAGTCCGAATAATGTAAATACTGTGAATGCATCGTAATTCAATGCTTATCAAATCTTTAAAGACGTTGACAACGAATTTCTTCCGATTTATTTTTCATTTATGTACTTCGGTTCCAATTTAAAGCAAATAATTAAATGCAAGTCCTTATACGCACGTCGCCCCAATTCCGGTTTCATTCACTTACGTACAAATACCCTTTGTAAAGATACGAATACGTCACTTCTACCTCCAGCTATAGGTTGGACAGATTAGGTTCTAATGACTTAGTTAGCAACCAGTCTACCGCAGAAAGGAATAGAAACCTACTGTGGGAAAATCTTCTACCCAGTCAGTCGTGTCTCTTTCGAGATATGATCGCTGAAGCGTGTCTTACGTGTGGCACTTAACTGAGTAGCTGAATATCCTTCGCCCTAATCGCTTGTGTCCAGAAAATAAAGTGCTTGTGAATGTCTATACGAATATTTGTCTATACGAAAATTGAAGGGTGGCTTAAACCTCTTGTCGGCCCACAAAACGCCACTGGCTACAATGCAACTCTCCTTTCTTATATGAGGAACATTTACTATTATGCATGAATTTTCAAAATTTGCATATTTTGAACGCAATTAGATGTTTTCAACTTTAGATAAAGTATGTTGTTTGGCATTTTGCTTTAAATACAGGGTGTCCATAAAGTTCGTGTTCACTTT
This sequence comes from Ascarosepion bandense, assembly GCA_037127315.1. NCBI lineage: Eukaryota > Metazoa > Mollusca > Cephalopoda > Sepiida > Sepiidae > Ascarosepion > Ascarosepion bandense. Next base: position 204,799 of record JBBBDQ010001542.1, read on the forward strand.
AAAAAACTTTATAACTTTATTTGTATTTGCGATAGAAATAATTTGTAAAAAGGATTAGAAAGAAGTAGATCTATTTTTGTTAAGGTTTTATTGAAATTTTATTTAAGTTTCCACATGTCCTCCATCATTAGCAATACAAAGTGTCATACGATTTTGCAGTTCACGGAAAACATGTACCAACTGTTTCACAGTAATATAGTCTTTACACAAGGTGTTCACAAAGTTCGTGTGCACTTTAAAAAAATTATAAGTTTATTTGTATTTGCGATAGAAATAATTTGTAAAATGGATTAGAATTTGTAAAATATTTAAGTTTTTACATGTCCTCCATCATTAACAATACAAAGGATAGAACGATTTTGCAGTTCACGGAAAATATATGCCTGATTTTGATTTACAGTAATGCCTGAAATCCCATTAGATATTTTAGATTTCAAATCTTATAATAAACAAGGTTTGGTTGCATATACAATTGTTTTCACATGTCACTTGAAGCCATGGATCAAATTGATTCTGCAAAAAAAAAAAAATATTTATTTACTTATCGAAAATTTTTGCAAATTTTGTGGTAAAGAATTATTTAATAACTATAGTTAAACTAGGTACATTAAATATTATAACATTTTTACAGATTATTTCTATTACAATTACAAATAATGTTATAATTTCTTAAAAGTACATACGGACTTTGTAGGCACCCTGTATGTTAAATTAGTTGAATTTTGTTAAAAGAATATCAACGACTATGACTTATTTAATGCCGACATCTAAATATTTAAAACAAAAATTTATGGTTTTAACTAAATATTTTGAACGCCTTCAACTATAGATAAAATGTATTGTTGCTTATTTTACTATAAATATGTAATCTTGGTAATTTTGTATAAAAATGTATTGCTGTGCGTTTTTTCTACAAAATTGCATTTTTTGTTTTCATATTGCTTTGTTTGGGGGTCACAATTTTCCTAAATCTAATTGCTTAAAAGGTGCTACAACCACTGTTTAGGCAGAACATACAAACAATGGTAATTTATAGTTTGTTCCACGCTCCACAATACCTCCTATTTTTCTACCAGAGGCTTTGTTGCTGAAGGTTTATCATCATGTTTAGTACTAACGCCCTCAGCTTGCAAAATGTTGCCCATTCCTGCTATAGATGCTTTTGGAATGGTGGACAACCGAGAGAAATATATTTTGAACTCACTCGTATACTTCCAAAAACAGATGAAATATAAGGTTGATAATTTTACTATAAATATGTAATAGTGGTAATTTTTATAAAAAAAAGTATTGGTATAATAAAAATGTATTTTTTTATGATTTCTGTCATGGTGGCATCACATGTTACAACGGATTGAAGTCTTCCTACAACTACATATACTTCCCCTCACAGGAGGAGATCAAAGCGAGCTCAGAAATCAAGAGCTCAGAAAATGAGAGATCCGCAGAAGATCAGCATCAGCAGATCAGCGGAGAGCGATAGGCAGAGATAGCCAAGACTGCTACCGTACGGCCATTGCGAGTCCCAATTATAGTATTACTTGCTAAACCGTATTTCTTCGTTCTACTAATTCCACGTATTGTATTGTTATGTCGTGAGTAAGAATAAATAACTCAACAACAGGAATAGGTTAATTGTTGTATTCCGTGAAAATAGTATTTACAAAGGTTATTAGTATCCAATACAAGAATAAAGGTTAATCGTCTCAACCGTCGTAAGACGTAGTATGAGCAATGGGTACTTCCGGGTCGTCACCGGAAGTCTACGACTGACTTGTCGATCGGCTGCTCGGCACACTCTCTTACGTAGATGCCACCATTACTTTACATAGTAATGGAATAGTCCATTATAGCCGAATAGGCGAGGGCGTCCCAACATTTATTTTGCTGTGTTAATATATATTGGTTATTTCCTCTTTTTGGTTGTTATTATATTATTTTCTTGTTGGACTCTTAACCGGGTCCACGACACATTCATAGTGTTTTTTTTCAGGGATTCACTTTTCCCCAAAAGTTGAAATTCTAAAAAGAATTGACATCTTGAGTCAAAGTGAATCTGTGAACAACTGCGATTTAACCCTCTAGGGCCATTCGTATCATATTTGATACAGTATGAAAACAAGCCTTGAAAGAAATATTTTCCTGAAAAAATTTTTAAGAGAAATATTTTATAAATTTCAAATGAAAGCAGTACTGACTGCTCAGTCAATGAATACCAAATGTTTCCTTATAGGGAAATGCCAAATGTTTCCTTATAGGGAAATACTGTATCAAATATGATACGAATGGCCCTAGAGGGTTAAGGCTTCCACTGGGCATAAAGTGGGTGATCGGTTTTCTATTGTCATGAAGTAATAAACTGATCCCCCACTAATTACTACTTATTAATAGAATAAAATGAAAACAAGCCTTGAAAGAAATATTTTCCTGAAAAATTTTTAAGAGAAATATTTTATAAATTTCAAATGAAAGCAGTACTGACTGCTCAGTCAATGAATACCAAATGTTTCCTTATAGGGAAATACCAAATGTTTCCTTATAGGGAAATACTGTATCAAATATGATACGAATGGCCCTACAAGGTTAAAGATGGCTGCATGCTAATTATAATCTCTAAGTTCGCGATTTAGAGGCCCTGCTGCGGAATAGTTTATCAGCATGCTCGGGACAAGCGGTTCCTTGTTTGCAAACGGTTGCCTATGTCTGTCCTAGACGCTTGAGGAAGAACTCAGAGTACAACAACCCACATTTAACGAATCTAACAACTAAGGTGAGGATAAAAGACTGAATAGAAAGTATGGTTCACGATGCTGATTTTTCTGTTTGTATCTCTGCAAATAAAATCGGTGAACGGGTGTACATATAACTCCCAGAAAAGATATGCACCCTGAAGATGAATGCGCGTTATTATTTGATTCAGTTATTTTTTTGTTATTCTTCGATTATATAATGCTGCCTATCCCCTAACCATAACCGCTTTATCTATTTTTCGACGCTGCCTGTCCGCCATCTTTTTTCGCTGTCGACTTTTCTGCATTGCATCTGCGTGCGTCTTTCGCGACCTTCACCGTTTCATTCCTGTAGACCCGTTTCTACAACAACTTTTATGGCGAATGCTCTGGAGAACCAATTCAACAATGTGTTTTGATATTTTAGGCTTGATACAAAGCGAAGAAGTCCGTATGCTAACACATCAGTGAGCGCCACCCAACCCTTACTCTCTGCTTTTGCAACGGGAAATTTAATATCTGATATTATAGGATATGCTCCCCACTTTCGGTGCTTCGATTGGCACGGCTAACATTAGCCAACAATATTTTCATTATAAATATTGAATCAATTCAGTGTGGGAGAATTTCGTTTCAGAGAATTACGAATGGCATTCGATGTTCTAAATACTTTGTGATCAGGTCAAGAACAGCTGCTACTCACACACACACGCACACACGCACACACAGACACACACACACATATATGTATATATGTAAATAGAAGAAAAATAAATGCTAAGTTTTATCATTGAATGATAGATAAGGAAAGAATGAAATATTTAAATAGTTATGAATAGGGTTTACTAGCTAGCTAGCTAGATAGGTATTTATAGACCGAGAAAGATATAAAGAGAATAACATAGACATATATATATATATATATATATATGTGTGTGTGTGTGTGTGTGTGTGTGTGTGTGTGATGCTATATAATGCAGGCTGCTCCATCTTATTGTTGAGGAGATCTTCGTGTGTGTAATATAGATAAGGAAAATGAAATAATTAAATTGATAGAGACATAGATAGATAGATAGATAGATAGATAGATAGATAGATAGATAGATAGATAGATATGAACCGACTGAGATAGATAGATAGATAGATAGATAGATAGATAGATAGATAGATAGATATGAACCGACTGAGATAGATAGATAGATAGATAGATAGATAGATAGATAGATATGAACAGACTGAGATAGATAGATAGATAGATAGATAGATAGATAGATATGAACCGACTGAGATAGATAGATAGATAGATAGATAGATAGATAGATAGATAGATAGATAGATATGAACCGACTGATAGATAGATAGATAGATAGATAGATAGATAGATAGATAGATATGAATCGACTGAGATAGATAGATAGATAGATAGATAGATAGATAGATAGATAGATAGATATGAACCGACTGAGATAGATAGATAGATAGATAGATAGATAGATAGATAGATAGATAGATAGATAGAAAATGATTAAGATACATATGAATAGATTGACATCGATAGAAATATATGGCTATAATGAATTAGATAGAGAGAGAAAGAGAGAAAAAGACAGAGAGAGAGGGGGAGTAGAGAAATATTAAGAGGCTGATAATGTTTGATTGACATTTGTAAGTAAGCTGAGATAGATTTGAACAGAATGAGATAAACAAATATATACAGAAAGAGATAGACAACTAGCTGATCTGAAATATTCGTATATATATATATATATATATATATATATATATATATATATATATAGGGATGTATGTTTTTTTTTAATCATTTAACCCAGAAGAAGGCGGAAACGCCACTGATGTGCAGGTGGCTACATAAATGTAAAAAGATTAATTAGAAAAGAGTGAGGAGTACAAACTAGTTAGAAAGGGACAATATATATATATATATATATATATATATATATATATAATTGCATTATTTGAGTAGAGTAAATTATATATATATACATATATATATATATTGTAACTAAGTTGTTGAACTCGTAGGTTTATTTAAGTCAAAATACAGACCAATCCCTCTTACACCCGAAAATAACAAATCCAACACAAATAAACGGTCTTTTCAACTGGATAATTCTTATTTCTAAAAAAATCACCTGAGGATGAAGCCAAAACATGAGAAACATGAGAAATTTTTCTAGAAATTTTCTAGAATTTTTCTAGAATTTTTTTAGAAATTTTTCTGGCTTCGAAACATGAGAAATTTTTTGTGTAGTGATACTATGAATTTAAAAACATTGTAACAACCATAACAGCATATATATATAATGGCATAATCTGAGTAGAGTGATATATATATATATATATATATATATATATATAGAGAGAGAGAGAGAGAGAGAGAGAGAGAGAGAGAAATGCCAAGAGTAATTGAGAGAAGAAATATCAGAACAAATTGTGATCGACAGTTACATAGCAATATAGGTACGGAGTGGATAGATAGATAGATAGATAGATAGATAGTCCGAACACACACACACACATATATATATATATATATATATATATATATATATATATATATCCGAGTCAGTATAGAATGAGGAGGGAAAAGAAAAAAAGAGAGAGAGAAAAAAATTGATAATCAATGTGGTCTGATATATATATATATATATATATATATATATATATATGTGTGTGTGTGTGTGTGTGTGTGTGTGTGTGTGTGTGTGTGTGAAAAGTGTATTTACGTAATTATAAATATCAATATATATGCAATTTGTTATATATATTATATTATTATATATTATATATGCGCGGTCCTTATTTGAAGGCGCTCAATATCAATGATAGAGTTGACATGTTCAAAAAACAAACTCACACCTATCTATCTGAATATATATATATATATATATATATATATATATATATACCAGTAAAATACTCGTTGGTTAGAACAGCAGACTGAAGAACAAAAAAAATGGTCTACTGTTCCTGAAGAGACCAGCGTGATCGCAACCTCTATAGCAAGTAAGTAGTGTGTGTGTCTTTGTTTTTTTTTTGACACACACACACACACGAATTTGTACATATATATTTATATATATATATATATATATATATATATGTGTGTGTGTGTGTGTGTGTGTGTGTGTGTGTGTGATGCTATATAATGCAGGCCGCTCCATCTTATTGTTGAGGAGATCTTCGATGTCCTCATTCCTTCACGGAAGTATTTTTCTTTCTGATTTTGTATTTCCTGCATCCTTTTGCTGAGAATGATTTTGTAGTATTTGTTCCCGTATTTTTTTAAGCACATCACTTTTATTGTTCGTGATCAGTCTCCCGCTTTCTGCACACTTACATTGAGTAATTTCTTATAGCCTGTCGGTATTCGCTCCTCCTTTCAATGCGTAGTTTTCCTTATTCCGTTCCATGCATTGGCATTGTTTTCTGTCTCCTTTCCATCATGTCAAGAATTTCGCCGGTGACACACATACATTTTTCCCCACACACCTTTTCCTTTGGGATGATGTGGTCTGTTGTTATCCCTAGAGCTTCTCTTGGTGCATCTCTTTAAGAGTTTGTAAATTTTTCATTTTTTATTTAACGTCATCTTTTGATTACTCGGTGTTGACTGAACTCTCGTCCCAGTATTAACGGAAAACCAGGCGCATGTTTTTATTTATTATTTTTACACATATATCTTATTTTCAGAGAGGCAAAAAAATAAAGTATAATGATCACCATTGAGGTTCGAACCCATTTGTCTTAGCCACGTATTTGTCCTGTTTACAGTCATTCACTATGTACAACCAAAATATTGTTATAAATAGTTGTAAAGTTTGAAATTTCTAATAATTAAAAGCGAGGATATCCCCGAATTATTGTCTAATCGCATAGACATTAGCTGTGAATATCTATAAACTCTTAAGGAATATGAACTATTTCTGGTAAAGTGGTACAGTGGATATCGGCTCGGAACGAGAAACCGGGGAGCCAAGTTCGAATTCCAGTTGAATCCATTGTATTCACTTACGCGCAAATACCCTTGGGAAAGGTATTAATCCGTCTCTTCCTTCCAGCTATGGGTTAAATAGCAGGACAGATTGGGTTCTATAGCCTTGGTCGGCAACCAGTCTACCGCAGAAAGCAATGGCAATCTACTGCCCAGTCAGTCATGTATCTTTCGAGACATGATCGCCCAAGCGTGTATCACGTATGGCACTTAACTGACTGACTGGTAAAGGATAACAATGCGTGTAACATCGTATTCTTATTAATGGCGAAGCAGGAAATATATGATTTTTAAATAGATTATTCAAGAAGTAATCCCTGTTTCTTTTGACCGTTAAATATCATAGCCATTCACGAAAAGAAAAAAGGTTGAATTTGATAGCTAGATAGATAGATAGATAGATAGATAGATAGATAGATAGATATAAATTGACTGAGATAGATAAGGAAGAGGTTGATAGAAAGAAAGATAGATAGATGAAGACGCTGTAGATAGATAGATAGATAGATAGATAGATAGATAGATAGATAGATAGATAGATAGATATGAACCGACTGAGATAGATAGATAGATAGATAGATAGATAGATAGATAAGAAACGACTGAAATAGATAGATAGATAGATAGATAGATAGATAGATAGATAGATAGATAAGAAACGACTGAAATAGATAGATAGATAGATAGATAGATAGATAGATAGATAATGAACAGACTGAGATAGATAGATAGATAGATAGATAGATAGATAGATAGATAGATAGATAGATAGATAGATAGATAATGAACAGACTGAGATAGATAGATAGATAGATAGATAGATAGATAGATAGATAGATAGATAGATAGATAGATAGATAGATATTGTTCTAGTAGGGCGATCTTGTATCAGCTCTTGATTATTTAATATCGTATTTTGTATTGGATATTCAGTGAGGACTGAACTCACGTCCCAATTGTAATGGAAAACCAGGTGCATATCCTTACACATATATAATAGTTTACATACAGGCAAAGGGAGAGAATATTATGATCCCCAGTGAGGATTGAACACACTTGCTTTAGCCTCCTGTTGATCTTGTTAACACTCATTCACCATGTACGAGCAAGTATTTGCTCGTCTAACGATTGAAATTGTTATTAATTAAAAGCGAGGATACACCCGCATTATGTTTTAATATCATAAGCATTAACTTTGAAGGGCTGTATACATTTAGGGAATATGAACTATTATTGATCAAGGATGACAATGCGTGTAACAGTATTTTCTTTAATAACGGTGAAACAGGAAAGATATGATTTTTGAATAGATTACAAAAGTTGTCACGCACTGAACCTTTTCTGCCATAACCATGGTAGCTGGTCAGAAAAAGTGGATCCATATAAAAAAAAACAAGGTGAATTGGATTCCACCTTGTCCTATAGGTATTGGTGGGTAATGATCTCGTTTTGATTTATAATATTTTGAAGATCATAAACGTTAGTATTCACACCAAAAAAAAAAAGCAATAAAAAATACAGGTATACGTGAACGGAGTTCAATTTCCAGTCGGGTTCTTTATATTCACTTACGAGCAGATATCCTTAAGCTACGAATTTATCTCTTCTCCCAAGTTATCAGGTGAATAACAGAACCAACTAGGTTATTTAGCCTTGGTTGGCAACCAGTCTAGAAAGAAACGGTACCTAACTGTGAGAAATTATGGCAAGTCATCCATGAATCAAAAGAGATATGTTCACCCAAGCGTGTATGATATATAACGGTATTTACCCACCTTCACACGCAAGGCTAGATGTGACACAAGGTCTATATATTGTGGGTGTTCCCGGCCATAACACTTAACTTACTGAGATTCGCCTGTGGAATTCCCTTCCGTTTACTTGCTTCCCCGACAGGTTCAATCTCCAAGAAAATAAATGTAACGTCAAGAGTCATCTCGTATCTCACTGACTTACACCCTCCCCCTCTCTCTTTCATACTTCTTTCTCCATCCACTCCACTCTCATCAGTATTCTCATCCTTCTCTTACCCACTTCCTGACATCCCTATAAGCTGTCACTCTTTCTCATAACTTTCCTCCTATGTAACAGTAAACTGCCCTGCTTTTGGTGATATGATTATATATATATATATATATATATATATATATATATATCGTGTATCGAGGCAGCAGATATTTATCTAAACATATACTGCTAAATATAACAGACAATGAATCTCTATTATTTTTAATCATGAGCCGTTCTAAAGATCGTATTTTGGCTTTAATTTCAGGTAAAAATATTTGGATATTTTTTATTATATTTGATCTAAGGTTTCGGCTCACATGAGCCATCTTCAGAGAGGTTACAGGGACGTTAACATGAAGACATCCACCATCAGCGACGATTTTATCTTGTGTTGACATAAAACATTGCTAAACAACCATAACAATTACTGAATAGCAGATTGTGTTTCGATGTGTCACAGCTCATCAGTATAATTTATAAAAAATGTATGTACATATATATATATATATGTGTGTGTGTGTTGTGTGTGTGTATGTGTGTGCGTATGTTTATCTCATTGTCTATAACTTTTTTCAGTTTATTCCTATCTATCTAGCTAGCTCGCTATCTAAGATTGTTCGTACCTATCAATCTATCTATCTATCTAGCTATGTAAGTCTATTTATACTTATTTACATATTTCATTCTTTCCTTATCTATCAATCAATCTCAGTCAATTACCATTCATTTCTCTTCCTTTCTTTATATGAAGATGAACAGGCTGAGATAGATAGATAGATAGATAGATAGATAGATAGATAGATGAACAGGCTGAGATAGATAGATAGATAGATAGATAGATAGATAGATAGATAGATAGATAGATAGATAGATAGATAGAAAGAGACTGAGATAGATAGATAGATAGATAGATAGATAGATAGATAGATAGATAGATAGATAGAAAAGACTGAGATAGATAGCTAGCTAGCTAGCTAGCTAGCTAGCTAGATAGATAGATAGATCTAGACTCACTGAGATATATTGGACCTGTACTTGTCTCCGTGACGAGAGAGATGAAAATTGTTTTCCGACAAAATTCTCGAACGATTTGTGGCTTCCTTTAAAAAAAATATGACATTTAAAATCCAGTCTCTAACTTCGGACCGAACACCATGAAGTGGTAATTATAGACAAGAATCATCGAAGATCCCTTCAATTCTAGGAGAGCCGAAATAGAATAGCCACGAACAATGTTTATCAACAGCAAATGGTTGGTATTCGTTTATTCATTGATTAAATATAACACAATCCTATGATAAGCACACCAACTGCGCACGCATCTGTTATTTTTACTTCCGTTTCTCATCGATATCTCTTCACAAGCTATGTTTATTTATTTGTCTAGCTCTTATGGAATTTATTTTGTTTTGTTTTTATTTTCGGATGTTATGTCGTCGTCATCTAGTTCTCATTTGCTTACGAATTTACTTCTGCTGTGCCATATTTAAATCTGCTATGTCTATTTCGGTGGAACTTCTACTGGTAAGTATTTACAGTTATTTTCGAGTCTATTTAAAGAAGAGTAATACCTTTTTTTCCTATCTTTTTGTACTTATTACCGTTTTTTTTTTCGTATTTCAATTCTTTTATCGCTATTTTTAATTTAGTTATCGGTTCAGTTTATTTATGTTTTAAAATTTCGCTATTTTCATTTGGTTTTTTATTTCTTATTCCTTTCATTTTTCTTACTTTTTTATTCTGATTTTTATCCTTCCTTTTTTTATTTTTTTTATTTTTCTTTAACAAGTTTTTTATGGTTTTATTCTTACTTGTTCACTCTTTCTTTCTCTTCTAGGTTAGCACCTTCTTTTCGTTTATTTTTTCGTTGTAATTTTATCTATTAATTCTCTTTTTCTTTCATTCAATTTTTCGTTAATTATAAGTGATTTTCTTTCATTGATCTTTTTCATTCGCTTCTTCCTTCTCATTCAGATTTTTGCTATCTTTGCATTTTACCATTTATTTCCATTTTTTCATCTTTTAATTCTTTCCTTCTTTCATTCAATTTTTCGTTAATTATAAGTGATTTTCTTTCATTGTTCTTTTTCATTCGCTTCTTCCTTCTCATTCAGATTTTTGCTATCTTTGCATTTTACCATTTATTTCCATTTTTTCATCTTTTAATTCTTTCCTTCTTTCATTCAGTTTTTCGTTAATTATAAGTGATTTTCTTTCATTGTTCTTTTTCCTTCGCTTTTTCCTTCTCTTTCAGATTTTTGTTATCTTTGAATTTTCTCATTTTTTCTATTTTTTCATCCTTTTGCCTCCTTTTTTTCATTCAATTGTTTCTTTAGCTATCAGACATTTTCTTTCATATTTTGCCTCCTTCTTTTTTTCATTCAATTGTTTCTTTATCTATTAGACATTTTCTTTCATATTTCTCTTTCGTTATCCCTATTTATATTCAATGTTCTTTCTCATCTCCTTTTAAGCTCTTCTTTGCCTTTTCTTTCTTTTTATTTTCATAAATTCTTTCTTTCTCTTTAGTATTTTTCTTTCTTACATTCTTTTCGTATTAACACACATCCACATAAATTATCACCTTTCATTTTCTGTATATATATATATATATATATATATATATATATATATATATATATATATACATACATATATATAAAAACCGCTGTTATAATCATTATTTACATTTTTTGGACTGTTGTTCTCATCTGCTGATCTGCGTTGTGGTGCAGTGGATATCGACTACGAACGGGCCACCCGATTTGACATGCGCGACAGGCGGGATTTTGCCGTTGCCGTCAAATTTCGAACCCTTCATGGAGCGTAAGACGAGGGATCGCTCGTAGACCACTTGACTTCAGACTCGGGGTGTCGTACTTAGTAGAGCAACCACCACACTGCGATCTATTGAGACTAAGCCCTCGACCGACTCGATTCGTCTTCTAGGGTGAGGCGACCCACACCCGACTTCGTCTGCCAGGACCGTCGGCGAAAAAGTGCGTGCGTTTCAATTCTTCGGTGTTGTTACCGTTTGATTTTCCTGTTTTATCCTCTATCTCGTCATCTCGGAAAGGTTCAGGGTGATAGTTCTCTCGGTATCACCCTCATCACATATTCCGGTTGGTTTTAGACGGATGATATTCTCGGTATCACCCTCATCTCGGTTGGTTTTAGGGTGATGGATTTTCTCAGTATCACCCTATTTCTCAGCCTGACTTTCACACACCTTTCATTTCCACACTTCAATATGCTTTCAGAAAGGTGCTCTGTCGACCTAAACGAAAACTTGCGCTAAGGTGAGTCATTTCGTTGGACCAAAAAGCGAGAAAAAACAAAGTTGTTACACGAATTAGAGCGGTTATCAAAATGTTGGCTTGATAAGACGCAAGTCTGAGGCCTAGTCGACCACCACTCGCTCGCCGTGGTCGGATGCTCAGCAGCCGGCTACGTGGCATCATGGCAATGTCGTTCGTTGTAAGCTAAGTCGATGATATTTGGGTAACACACGTTGGCGTGATCAGACGCGAGTCTGACGCCTAGCAGAGGACCACTCGGCGCCGTGGTCAGACACTCAGCAGCCGGCTACGTGGCACCCTGGCAATGTCGTTCGTTGTAGGTGAAGTGTGGATGAAATTGTTGTAGGCGAAGAGTGAATGAGATCGGGGTACCACGCGTTGGCGTGCTCAGACGAGAGTCACACGCCTAGCCGACGACCACTCGCCGCCGTGATCGGACGCTCATCAGCCAGCTAAGTGGCACCCGGTCAATGTCGTTCATTGTACGCTGTGTCGATGAAATCGGAGTACCACACGTTGGCGTAATCAGACTCGAGCCGACGACCACCCACCTGGCGTGATCGGATGCGTGTCGAACTTTTGTAAAAATTCGAAAAATTACAATTCGAAAATTGATTTAAAGTGTTTTAATCGGGGAACCGATTTCAAATTCCAGTTGAATTACTTGCATTCATTTACGCGTAAATACCATTCGGAGAAGTATTAATGCGTCACTTCCCTCCAGTTATGGGTTAAATAACAGTACAAATTTGGTTCTATAGCCTTGGCTGGCAACCAGTCTACCGCAGAAAGCAATGCCTACCTACTGCGGATTAATCTTCGGCTCAGTCGAAAGAGACATGATCGTCCAAGCGTCTATCACGTATAGCACTTAACTGACTGACCGTCCTCATCTATATCGCCATATTTATACTTACAACGTTTCGACCATTGTACGCTCCTGCCTTCTTTAGGTGATGCAATTTCGAACCGAACCCTTAAGGCAAGGTTGCAAGAACACCGCAAGACCGTAACAAAAAGGAAAATAGAAAAATCAGGCGTAGCTGACCACATATTAAGGACAAAAACAGGATTAAAGGGATAAAGCTGAAATAATAGATAGGGAACACCTTTAGAAAATACGAAAACGTAAGAAATCAGCGCATATGGTCGGCCACAAATATATCCTAAACCAGCCAATCATAGAAAGTAATTGGTCCTGGGCGAGTATGGAACCACCTCTTAATTGCTGTTGTTCCCAGATCTATCCTAACCCGGAGTGGTAGCACCTGTTAAGATCCCAGCTATGGCCAAATAGTTTACCCCAAAACTGGGTTCAAAACATTCAATCATTTAAGTGCCATACGTGATACACGCTTGGGAGATCATGTCTCGAAAGAGACATGTCTGACTGGGCAGAAGATTATCCCGCAGTAGGTTGCCTTTACTTTTTGGCGGTAGACTGGTTGCCGACCAAGGCTATAGAACCCAATCTGTCCTGTTATTTGACTCATAGCTAGAGGAGGAAGAGAAGTATTATATTAATAATTAGTAATTAGTGGGGGGTCAGTTTACTACTTCATATCAATATAAAACTGATCCCCCACTTTATGCGCAGTAGAAGCTTTAATCATGTTTTCAACTATTATATTCAGTCAGTCAGTTAAGTGCCATACGTAAGACACGCTTGGGCGATCATGTCTCGAAAGAGACATGACTGACTGGGCAGAAGATTATCCCGCAGTAGACTGGTTGCCGACTAAGGCTATAGAACCCAATCTCTCCTGTTATTTAACTCATAACTGGAAGGAATAGACGGATTAATACCTTTCTTAAGGGTATTTGCGCGTAAGTGAATGCAATGAATTCGGCTGGAATTCGAACTCTGCTCGTTCCGAGCCGATATCCAATGCACCACAACAAAGTATAAAAATACACTTTTATAGAAAAATATACATTTTTGAAGAAAAAATTACTATAAAACATTTTTGAAGAAAACACATTTTCTCAGCAAAACATTTTCGAATACAAACCTAGAATTCGTTTCCAGTTTTTTAAAATAAAAAAATAAAAACAAAACAAATTCATTAAAATCTGACTAAATTAAACTTCTCACTATAACCGAACATTAAAATAAATATACCTTAAAGCCCCACCTTTTTGGCATTAAATAACCCACAGATGTGTTGATATGCCCTTAAACAAAATTCAAACCCAAACTCAGAAACTAATACAATATGGGAATCAGTAATACGGGGTGATAGAAAAAATAATTTGCTTCAAGACTGCAATATAAACATTTAAAAAAATTTACTGAGACAGATTTATAATTCCCAAAGTTCATACACTGATGTCTTCAAGGTCATATGACGTGGTGGATAAAACGTTGGTTGGATTCAGTGACCTAACCCTAAGAGTTATGAGTTCAATATCTGTCTACAGAAGTGGTGACCAAATAAATGAAAAAGTTGAGTAAAAAAGTGAGATAGCTGAAACATTTGGAAGTGTCATGGCGCATTGATCGAGAACAATATATCTTAACGTTCAAAATCGGTTCGAAATTCCAATCACCCGAAGCGTTGTGAATATGGTTATGGCATTAAATATTAGGAAAATCGTGTGAACAATGTAAACACTGCCTCATCACAGAAGTAAAAGCAAATGCGATTAAAACTTATTTGTTTTTAATTGTGCAAAATTCACTTGGCTAGTTTTGAAGATTTCACAGGTTTTATTTGAATTCAACTATGTATGAACGCTAAGCAAAATCATCAGAATAAATACAAGATAACTTCTAGAAAGTTTTTTTCTTGTGTTGTACAAGAACGTTTCGCTTAGCTTCAATTTGCCTTTTATATAAATATTTTCATGGTAATTCTTCGGATGAGTTTTCTCTTTTGTTTGATAACTTTATCCCCAAACAGACAAATAGTTCATATGGGAACGAGTTACTACTACATAGAGACCTGAGGTATTATGGTGACTGGAGAAAGAATGATAAGAACGAAAGTGTTGCTTTGGTGTAAAGAATGCTATTGCATGTTTAGGTCAGTATTTAATCAATTAGCATAGGTTAAGATAAAACAGATTGAAGGCTTTATGCCACATGTTTGTATTTTTAAAAATAAACTAGCAGTATAACAACATATGGCTTAGCATTTTCATGCTGTAAAATCATTTTGTCGTATCCCTGCTTGTATAGCGGCCATTTTTTTCAATGCTCTAACCAAACGCAGTTTCAGTCGGTTTGAGCAGCTCATGATAAACTCCCTCCATGTGATCCCAACAAATGTAGGGCAGAAGTTTCAAACCATAGATATTCGGCTTTCAAACCATGGATATTCAGCTTTAAAACCATGGATATTCGGCTTTAAAACCATGGATATTCGGCTTTAAAACCATGGATATTCGGCTTTCAAACCATGGATATTCAGCTTTAAAACCATGGATATTCAGCTTTAAAACCATGGACATTCGGCTTTCAAACCATGGATAATCGACTTTAAAACCATGGATAATCGGTTTTAAAACCATGGATATTCGGCTTTAAAACCATGGATAATCGGCTTTCAAACCATGGATATTCGGCTTTAAAACGATGGATATTCGGCTTTCAAACCATGGATATTCGGCTTTAAAACCATGGATAATCGGCTTTAAAACCATGGACATTCGGCTTTAAAACCATGGATATTCGGCTTTAAAACAATGGATATTCGGCTTTAAAACCATGGATATTCGGCTTTAAAACCATGGATATTCGGCTTTCAAACCATGGATATTCGGCTTTAAAATCATGGATATTCGGCTTTCAAACCATGGACATTCGGCTTTCAAACCATGGATATTCGGCTTTAAAACAATGGATATTCGGCTTTCAAACCATGGATATTCGGCTTTCAAACCATGGATATTCGGCTTTCAAACCATGGATATTCGGCTTTAAAACCATGGATATTCGGCTTTCAAACCATGGATATTCGGCTTTAAAACCATGGACATTCGTCTTTAAAACCATGGATATTCGGCTTTCAAACCATGGATATTCGGCTTTCAAACCATGGATATTCGGCTTTAAAAACCATGGATATTCGGCTTTAAAACCATGGATATTTGGCTTTAAAACGATGGATATTCAGCTTTAAAACCATGGATATTCGGCTTTCAAACCATGGATATTCGGCTTTCAAACCATGGATATTCGGCTTTCAAACCAATGTCGATGAACGAACGGACTTACCCCACGATCTTCTACGTTTTATCTTCAACATCGAAATCATTATTTTTCAAGCGTCTAAAGAAGTCCCTGCATGTTGTTTTTGACAAAGCATGGTCGATGTAAGTCTTAAGAAGATTTTTGTGCGCCTTAGCTACAGAGTTCTTTTGAATAAATCAGCTCAGTAAAATTCTCCGAAAATACACTCTCTTTGGAAGGAAATCCGATATCTTTAACACAATAAAAAACAAAGTTGTTTATATTTCGGCGAAATGACATACACTGAATTTCAAGCTTGCTTATAGTACTTCTTTAAAGGTGCGTTATCATTTGAAACCACAAGCCCCCACTTCTGGGAAGGCCATCTGTTGGTAAGCAGTGAGAACTTATTCAAGGTTCTAATAATTGAAATATAGAAAATAAAGTGTCACTTTAAACTCACCTAAAGATAATGTATAAACCAACGCTTTTTAATTTTTTAAGACTTTGTCATTTTTTTCTTAATCGAGCAAGTCAATAAGACCACTAAGACGCAAGAGGCAGTGAATGTGAAAGAATAATAAAAAAGAAAAAATAATAAATAAAGAGAACAAAAAAGAACGGGAATTAAGAAGACAGAAGATAACGATTGACATTGCATTTAAATTTCGTAATATCAAAGTTGAGTAGAAAGCAAGAAGCTGGAAAAGAGTTCCACAAGCGAGAGAATAAAATGTTAACTTAGAATTTATAATAATATGAGAAGAAGAAAACATAATTAAGGAGAGTGAACAATAAAAAAAACAGGAATGGAGAAGACAGAAGATAACGATTCACATTGTATTTGAATTTTTGAAGATCAAAGTTGAATGGAAATCAAGAAGCCAGAAGAATGTTCCACAAGCGAGAGAAGAAACTGTTAGCATAGGACTTATAATAATATGAGAAGAAGAAAACATAATAAAGGAGAGAGAACAATGGAAAGAACAGGAATTTAGAATACAGAGGATAACGATTGACATTGGATTTAAATTTTTGAAGATCAAAGTTGAGAGGCAAGCAAGAAGCCTTCCACAAGCTTTCCACAAGCGAGAGGACATTTAATAATAATATGAGAAGAAAACATAGTTAAGGAGAGAGAACAATAAAAGAACAGGAATTAAGAAGATAGAAGATAACGACTGACATTGCATTTAAATTTTTGAAGATAAAAATTGGGTGGAAGAAGCCTGAAGAGAGTTCCACAAACGCGAGAAGAAACTGCTAGCAAAGAACTTATAATAATATGAGAAGAAGAAAACATAATTAGAGAGAGAGAACAATAAAAGAAGAGGAATTAAGAAGACAGAAGATAATATTGCATTTAATTTTTTTAATGTCAAAGTTGAGTAGAAAGAAATATATCAACAACAGATTTCCACAAATGCGAGAAAAGAAACTGTTAACATAGAACTTGCGGTTGCATGTATCAATTTGAACTGAAAATAGAAGATACATAGCAACCGAACAAACACTATGATTAATTTCTTAATATTTACGTACTACTGAAGAAAATCGATGCATATTATCTAAACTTATTTATAAATGGAACTTTGTCTGTGTGTGTGTGGTTGTTTCTGTGTGTGTGTGTCTGTTACCTGTAGACTCCAAAATGGCTGAACCGATTTTCTTGAAAATTTAAACAGTTGTACTATAATCGTCTGTGAGTGTTCTTAGCTAGGTTTTGTGTCAAGGTACCTCCGATAAATATCGAAAATCGATAATCGAAAAAATCGGGTTCTAGAAGGAGTGGTTCGATTTTAATCAAATTTGATACACTCATAGACAAAGACACAAAAACCGATATTCAGAAGTTTCAAGTTTGCAGTTCTTACAATAGTGCAGAAAATCGATAATATATATAAAAGGCAAGATGTTTGTGTGTGTGTGTGTCTGTTTATATGCCTGTATGTCTGTATTTTTTCATCCCTTTTATTTTAGTTTTTGCTTCGGGTTTGACTCTAAGTAGGTATAATTGTAGTTCTTAGTCTCAGCCATGATACCATTTACTCAGAGGACTTATTTAGCCTTCAAAATTCAGTTTATGACGAAAAAAATTATTTGATATTGATAGCTGGAAATCAAAATTTGATTTACATCCATTCATTTTTCTTTCAGTCTACAGTTTCGCTTTAACTGGAAACAACTATTGGTTTTTAGTCTTTCGTGCAAACGTCCAAAGAGTCTGAGCTACAGGACCATGGATTAGTTTTAAAGCTTTCATTACACCCGAGCCACGCCAGGCTATACTGCTAGTATATATATATATATATATATATTAGGTGCGATTGGTAAATTGTCGCAATTATTTTATTATTTCAAATATTCTTTAGGCTGAGTCTGAGCTCCAGGACCATGGATTAGTTTTAAAGCTTTCATTACACCCGAGCAACGCCGGGTTATACTGCTAGTTATAAACTATTCTTTAGGAAGCGAAACGTTAACTGAAATATGTTGGAAGTTTTCTAGTTTTCATTCCTTAAATCAAGTAAATTGAACATTAAGCACAATCGCTAAACTATATGATAATGAAAAATTCGAGATACAAGTTCGAATTCCAGTTGCGTTTGTTGCATTTACTTTCGCACAAAAAACGTGAGAAAGGGATTTATCCATTTCTTTTTCCTTCCAGCTATAGCCTAAACAGCAGGACAGGTTGTGTTCTATAGCCTTGGTTAGCAAGCAACCAGTCTAACGCAGAAAGTAATGACAACCGACTAAAATATTCTGCCTAGTATGGGTCGAAAGAGACATGATCACCCAAGTGATTAACTGAATCAGTTACAGTATACTGAAAACAAAGATGGTCGTTTAAACTGACAACTGATTTTTTAAGTACATCTTCATTCTTTTTTCTTTTTCAGTTTTGACAATAGCATCCTTGCATATTTTTCTTTCTTCTCTTTTTCTTTTTTATTCTTTTATCCCTTTCATTTTTTCCATTTATTCACTCTCTCCCATTCCTTCATTCTTTCTTTCTTCCTTCCTTCCTTCCTTTCTTTCTTTCTTTCTTTCTTTCGTTTTTCTCTTTTTATCAGGGAGTATGATTTTTCTCAGTGTATTATTTTTCTATCTCATTCATTCATTCTTTCTTTATTTAATGTTTGATGTCTTTCGTTTTTTGTTTTTTGTTTTTTGTTTTCAGTTATTCACTCAATCTCACATTCTCTTTCATTTTTCTTTTGTTTTTC
This sequence comes from Ascarosepion bandense, assembly GCA_037127315.1. NCBI lineage: Eukaryota > Metazoa > Mollusca > Cephalopoda > Sepiida > Sepiidae > Ascarosepion > Ascarosepion bandense. The sequence continues at coordinate 224,256 of JBBBDQ010001542.1, forward strand.
TTTTCTGTGTATTTTTTCTTTATTTTTGTCTAGTTCGTATTTATTTATTCTATTTCTTTCTTTTTTTCTCTTTCCGTCTTTCTTTCTTTTTCTTTCTTTCTTTTTGTCTTTCTTTCGTTTTCTTTCTTTCTTTTTGTTTCTTTCTTTCGTTTTCATTCTTTCTTTCGTTTTCTTTCTTTCTTATTCTTTATTTTTTCTTTCTTTCTTTTGCTTTGTTTCTTTCTTTTTGTTTGTTTGTTTCTTTTATTTTGTTTCTTTTGTTTTGTTTCTTTCTTTCTATTGCTTTCTTTTACTTTTTCTTTCGTTTTCTTTCTTTCGGTTTCTTTCTTTTTCTTTCTTTCCTTCGTTTTCTTTCTTTTTCTTTCTTTTCTTCTTTGTTCTTTCTTTGTTTCTTTTTTCGTTTGTTTCTTTCTTTCAGTCATTCATTTTGTACTTTCTTATACAGCCATTTTTTGGTTCTTTCTTTCTTTCGTTTTTTTTTCTGTTTTTTCTTTTCTTTTTAGTTTTGCTTTTTTTTGTCTAGTTCGTATTTATGCTATTTATTCTATTTTTTCTTTCGTTTGTTTTCTTTCTTTCTCTTTCTTTCTCTTTCTTTCTTTCTTTCTTTTAGCCATTCATTTTTTTACTTCCCTTTTACAGCCTTTGCTTATATGTTCATTCTTTTTTTTATCCTTCTTTCTTTTTCTCTTCCTTTCTTTTTTTCATGCATTCGAATTTTTCAAAAAAATTTCTTTGACGGTTTTTTCTTTCCATGTTATGTTTTGATTTTTTTTCTTCCTTGCCCCTTTTACATACATTTGTGTTTCTATTCGTTTTCGATTGGCTAGAATATTTTCTTTTTTCTTCTTTTTTTCTCGTCTTCTACATTCTTACATTTTTTTTACAAATTATCTTTTTAGTAACTTTTCCTTGTTTTTTTGTTTTTATCTTTTTAAGTAATTACTTCTCATTGTATGTCTTCTTTATCTCCACTTACCAAATCTAAGACTTTATTCCAATTGTTCTTCCCCGATGTTTTTGAATTTCTTTGCGAAAGTCTGTAATTATTTCTCTCATTTTGCTTTATTTACTACCATTTTTTTACCTTCACCAAACATCCTCTTCTTCCCGTCATTTATTTCCACTCTTTTTGGTTGAAACTAAATTTTAGAGTAAGAATCCAGGCCAAACGAGACATTAAAAATGTCTTCCTCGTCGATTTATTTTCATAGTCATACAGGTTATATCATTGGTATTGAGCAAATCACAAAAAGAAGTCTGTAAAATTATAATTTCTATCAATTTTCTGTAGTCAAGCAAGGTTATGTCCTCTTCGAAGCTTGTTATTGAAATTCGTTCGTTGATGATCAAATGGGGTGAATAAAATGACACCTCAGGTAAAAAAAAAAGAAGAAAAATTGCGTTTGTCAGTAGCTGTAATAATCGAATTCAAAAACCTGCTCACATGTATATTTTGTCTTCTCAGAAAAATCCAATTCAGAAGCTGTGAGAAAAAGTCAATCTGAATAATGTATCTATTTATAAACCGGTATGTCATCAGCGCATGCGTAGTAGCATATTATATGAACGTTGCCTTCATGCCTTCTTTTATAGAAACAGGGGAGTTAAAAAAAACGGCTGTCTGTCTAACTCTCTACACTTGAAGTCATGAACCTGTCTAAATCAGTTTATGCGTCTTTCTACCTGTCTTTATACATACGTACATATTTTCTTCTTCTAAGTGCCGCGTTCTTTCAGGAAGTAAGCGATCACGACCTTCCACATCTTCCTAACCCTTGTCATTCTTAACACCCTTTCCTTTCTTCTTCTTTTTCTACGAGCCGTGTCCATTCAGGACGTAGGCGATCATGGACTTCCACATCTTCCTAACCCTTGTCATTCTTAACACCCTTTCCTTTCTTCTTCTTTTTCTATGAGCCGTGTCCATTCAGGACGTAGGCGATCATGGACTTCCACATCTTCCTAACCCTTGTCGTTCTTAACACCCTTTCCTTTCTTCTTCTTCTAAAAGCCGTGTCCCTTCAGAACGTAGGTGAGCATGGCCTTCTACATCTCCCTATCCAGTGTAGCTCTTAACCCCATTTTTCCCTTGGTAGACCTCCCAAACCCTGCTTCATTTTTCATCTGCTCAAGTCCATCAAGTACATCACGCGTTGGTTTCCCCTATCTCTCCTTCTCTCTATTCATCCCGTGAGTATCAGATTCTCTAAGCCCTCCTTCCTCAGTACATGTCCCAGAAACTTTAACTATCTTTTCCTTGATGTTAAATATCAGTTACCATTTTGTTTCTTTCCTCTCCAAAACATCGTCGTTGCTTTCATATTTGGTCCATGGTATACTCAGCATCCTTCTGTAGAACCACATTTCGGTTGCTTCCAGTCTTTCCCTTCATCTTTGATGAGACTGTCCAGCATTCGCTGTCATACTGAAGGGCATACATCGCATGAGAATATAGAATCTGGGCGAAGTTTTTAAGGAATTTAACACATGGAAAACGTTTAATTGAAACGAAATGCGATTATTACGCGTTTCGCCTTTCTAGGCTTCATCAGATACAAAAACGAAAGAAAGAAATATGCGCATGTTTATTTGTGTGCATGCTTAAATGATGAATCATAGAACTTTTTTTTAAGTAGGCGTTACTCGTGATTAAATAAGAAAGAAAATGAGTGAATTTTAAAAAAGCCGTTAATATTGTATAACATTTCTTTATCGTTCTTAGATGATGTCGAAAGTTGTTAATATATTTTCCCCGCTTTTTTTTACCGAAATAATGGTAGTTCCTCATCTTATTTTCAGAATGGTTCGAAATTAAGAAATTCATATCGCTTCTGAAATGAATGTAAAGCAAATCCTTATACAACCCTTGAACATTTTTTATTTGAAACGTCGTGAATATGGCAACAGAGATGAGGACAACAGCCCGAACAATATAAACAGGGAAAACATTTCGTTAAAAATAGATCTGATTACGCGTTTTGCCATTCAAGATTTCATCTAATCAAAGAAATGAATGAAATAAATGCGGGTATTTGTGTGTATGCGAGCTTTGTATTTTGTGACTCATAGAACTTTTTTCTTAAGCCGACGTTGCTGGTGATTAAAGAAAAAGGAAAATGTGTGACTTAAAAAAAAGATTTTAATATTTATTGTGTATCTTTTCTTTATCATTCTTAGTTCATGTCAAAAGTTGTTAATATATTTTTTCTAGCTTTTTTGTTTCGAATTAAAGGTAAATCTTCCTCTCATTATCAGAAGGGCTAGAAATTAAAGACTTCATATCGCTTTTGCTGATACGAATCTAATGCAAATCGATCAGAATCGGTCGAAAGTAAACCATTCATGATTTAGAGCTATTCAGTAACTACAACCTCACACGCACCCACACAGATGTGTACAGCGAAACTGTGTTGTCTGCAGGTGATTATATATATATATATATATATATATATATATATATATGTATTAGTAATCCGCATACAAGCCTGTTTTGCTGTATCACAGCTCATCAGTGTGGCTAGACACATCCACTTGCTTCTGGACTGGATCGAAGCTCGACCGATTTAGTGTCAGCCGGAGTTTACTAACCCCTAAGTTATAGGCGCATGGAAATCAGAGAATGGAAATTTTAACGTGTTGTATATAAGCAGTGTATACACACACGCCAGTCACCGAAAGAACTCACTTCCTCTCTGAAGAGTAACACATATATCGCAGAAGTGGAAACTGTTTTTAAAAGTTTCTTCTCTAGAGAACTCAGCCGTAATGAGAGCATAATATATTAGTCATCCATATACAAGCGTGTTTCGCTGTATCACAGCTCATCAGTGTGGCTGGACACATCCACTTGCTTCTGGCCGGAATCGAAACTCAACGGATATTATGTCAGTCGGAGTCGCTACTCCCTAAGCCATAGGCGCATGGAATCAGAGAAGGGAAATTTTAACGTGTTGTATATAAGCGGTGTATACACACGCCAGTCACCGAAAGAACTCAATTCATTCCTAAACCCGCAGTCAGTCCTTCGCTGTATCACAGCTCATCAGTACGATAAGATATTGGATTACTTCTAGCCAGGATTGAAACACGACCGAATTCTGCCACTAAGCTATGGGCGCTCGGTAGAGGAAAGTAGATTTTAGATTGTTATATATATACGATGCAAACACACGATAGAAGCCGAGAGTGTTCAAATTCATTAGTGAATGAAAAGTACTTAACAGTTTTAGGTCAGACTTAAATTAAATTAGATCAGTAAACAGTTTTATTAGAAGTGCTCAGTATATGTTTGGTTGAAGATGAAGACTCAACATGTAGAACGTTTCGATTTCTAAGTAGGGAAAATCAATTGAGTGTGCTACTAAAGTTTCGACATTTTCGGTTTCGACAGGTAATAGCGAAAAGGTCGAAACCATGGTAACGTAGTCAACTGATATTATCTATCTCTCTCTCTCTCTCTCTCTATATATATATATATATATATATATATCACGATTTCCCCGATGTAATCAGTTCCCAAGTAAGTATATACGCTGACGACACCGCCGTTTTCACTGGCCTATATAAAAAATCTGTTGAGGCTGACAAAGCACACCTCGCTGCCGAGCTTGAAAAGGACCTCCAATTTGTGGTAGACTGAAGTAAGAAATGGTTCGTAAATTTTAATGCTTCCAAAACGAATCTGTTAACCATCACAGATAATCGCTCCTACCCCCCATTAGCGTGGATCAGGCTAGCGTCCCTGAAAGCAAAACACTGCACCTCCTCGGTTTAACTCTCTCAGCAGACCTCAAGTGGAATGACTATATCGAATCCATCGCTAAAGCAGCCGCTAAGAAGGTCGGTACACTGTGCAGAGCCAGAAAGCTTTTCGCACCTGAATCCATCTTGAACATATTTACATCTACCATCCGCCCGTGTATTGAATGCTGCTGCTACATCTGGTTGGGTGACTCTGCTATTTCCCTCGGTGTTCTTGACAAAATACAACGGAGAATATGTAATGTGATCGATCCCGACTTGGCAGCTCTTTCCTCAGTCTGTTGCGGCTTCCCTGTGTTTCTTCTACAAATATTTTCACGCCTTCTGCTTCAATGAACTTAGCTCACTGGTGTCCACTATTTATGTCATTTATTCTATTTCTTTCTTTCTTTCTTTCTTTCTTTCTTTCTTTCTTTGTTCCTTTCTTTCTTTCTTTCTTACTTTATTTCTTCCTTCCTTCTTTCTTTCTTTCTTTCTTTCTTTCTTTCTTTCTTTCTTTCTTTCTTTCTTTCCTTTCTTTCTTTCTTTCTTTCTTTCTTTCTTTCTTTCTTTCTTTCCTTTGTTTCCTTTCTTTCTTTCTTTCTTTCTTTCTTTCTTTGTTCCTTCCTCCCTTTCTTTCTTTCTTTCTTTCTTTCTTTCTTTCTTTGTTCCTTTCTTTCTTTCTTTGTTCCTTCCTTCCTTCCTTTCTTTCTTTCTTTCTTTCTTTCTTTCTTTCTTTCTGTTTTAATTATGATTCAATAATTCTGATATATTTTATTAAATAATTATGGTATATTGTAGTTAAAAAAATTAATTAATGATTGTGTGGGTTTTTTATTTAGTATTAAGCTGTTCTCTGTATCGAGCACTCTTTATAAAAGTAAATGTCTGAACAGTGGGTTTTTAATGTACGTGTTTTTTCAATTTCTTATATATATATATATATATATATATATATATATATATATAAAATTACAGATTTATAACCGTTTATATATATATATATATATATATATATAATATTTATTCAGAAATTATAACATAAATATTTTATAATATCACTACAAAAGTAGCTCTTTTGTTTCAAGAGTTTTAAAAGTTTAAAAACAAGTCAAACCCTATTAATCAAGGAGGCATTATTGCATAGACATTTGAACCAATCAGAATAATGTAAGTTCTAATTTAAAGAATATGAGAGAACAGACTCAAAACAATTTAAAATAAACAAATTTGAAATAAACTTCATCACTTGATAAGACATAAGTAGTGTTGAAACAAAAGAGCTTTTTTGTAGTGATATTATAACATATTTATTTCATAATTTCTGAATAAATATTATTAGCTCTACTTTCTATTGAGCACATTTTAATGAATAATTATTCTTTGGATACGGAATATTATTCTATCCATACCTACTCAATTCTTGGTTATATATATATATATATATATATATATATATAGTGCGACGCAAAAGTTTACAACAAAAAATGTTCCTTTAGGTATTTCTGATACAGTTAGACTAATAAAATTTTACTCCTAATAATACATGTGAAAGCCTTTAGAGAAACAATCAGATTTAAAAAATAATCAATAAAAATATCCCCTAAAAATAAACAATATTTGATAATGCAAAAGTTTACAATACATTTATTTACTCCTCTATTAATATTTCGTAGCGTAACCGTTATTGTTAATTACTGCATATAGACGTTCAGACGCGTCCCCTACGAATTTCTTCCATGATTCGTAGCTAGTATCTTTCCATTTTTTACGTCAATATTGCTTAACTTCATGCTGTTTTTGCGGGTTCCTTCTTTGAATTCTTAGTTTCAGCTCTCTCTCTAAATTTTCAATCGGATTGAGATCTGGAGATTGACTTTTTTTTAGAACGTTGCATTTATTTGAATTTAATCAGGATTTGCAGTACCTTTAGGACAGTTGTCTTGTTGAAAGACCCAACTTGGTTTCAAGCCCAACAAATGTGCACTCTGACGTAGACTCATCTCCAAAATATCCCGATAATATTACTCTATTTGTTCTCCTACTATTATTTCAATGCTCCCTAAACCGTGGGCACCAAAACAATCCCAGATCATGATTTATTCACCCACAAATTTTACTGTTGGAATAGTATTCTTTGGTGAATATATGGTCAGGCGCACCTGCTGTTCATCTCAGTTTTCTCGACAGGCTCCAAAGGAGAATCAGTCATGTGATAGGTACCGACTTGCCGGCTCGACTACAGCCACTTCCCCACCGACGAGATGTGGCCTCCCTTTGTCTGTTCTATAAATACTTTCATGGCTTCTGCTCCAACGAACTTAAGTCACTAGTGCATCTGCAACAGGTGTTTACTCGTGCAACCAGATTGGCAACTAGGTCCCACCCATTCACAGTTAGATCAACCAAATACAAACGACAATTCTACTTCTGTAGCTTCTTTTCCCGCACTTCCCGCCTGTGGAACTCGCTTCCATATTCTTGCTTTCCTGACGGCTACAATCTCCAGGAATTTACAGGCAATGTTAGTACTCATCTATTAACCACTTGACTCTAGTTCTTTCACCACCCCGTATATCCTTTCCTTTCTCTCCACCTTTGCAACTGTCATCACACCTGTATTCCCATCCTTCTCTTGCTCCTTTCTAACTGGTTCGTCTTCCTCTTTACTCTCTTCTAATTAATCTTTTTACTTTTATGTAACCCCCTGCACATCAGTGTCGTTACCGCCTTGCTCGAGGTGATACGATTAAAAAAGAATGTAATCTTTTTTATAGACCTTTGCTACAGTATTTCTACTAAAAATTTCAATGTTTGTTTCGACAAACCAAAGTACATTTTCCTATAATGCCGCAGGTTTAATACAATTTTTGTTTGCAAACCCAGTCTAGTAAGAACGTGTTTTCGCTTAAGAAGATTTTTTTTCTTGTAGTCTTCGAAAAGATGTCATATCGACGAAGTAAACGACCAATTCTTACTTACTTTTACACCACTGGCTTCAAGTCGTCCTCTCTGAAGATGTTTCAGCGTAACTCGAGGCTCGTTGCCAACTTTTCTGGCTAATAATTTCGCTGTACATTCCGTTACCTTTTCTATTAAGACCAGAGCGCTGTTGGGGGACGAATGGAATGACACGTCTTCCAGTAATGAACTGTCGTGCCAACTGAACTCAATCGTTCATTTAACTGACTAGATATCTTTCTATAATCAAGTCCATTTGCATCAAGTTCAACAATACGTTTACAAAGGTGTGATCAAGTATTTTGCTTTTCCCAATTTTGTCTATGTTTAAAGGACGGTTTGTAGAAAAAGATTGACTCAATAATTTTAATCATTCTTAAAATATAATCAGAAAATTAATCTGAATCGTTCCAAAAAATTCTCATCCTAATTTGGAACATTCAAGGAAAATTTGAACACTTTTATAAAAATTTTTATTTTTTAAATAAAAGTGTGTTCTAAAATTTGTGTTAATAAATGTCAGTTTTTCATCGTGAGATATTTATTAAAAACTTTGATATTTTTACAGAATGCCTAAATATACGGTAATTTCCTAACCGCCGCGTAGATGTGGCACAAGGTCAAAAGTAAGGAGAAACTAGTGAGGATCGAACTCGCTACTCAAATGCAATGATTCTAGCAAGACAATCTAGCTCACTATTACTCGACCTCATGACACCTCTAAATGCATAAATATATGTATTACGAGCAAAAAAAAATTAATTAATTTTAACTCTATTAAAAATATCTAAAAATAAATTTTAATGCTTTGTAAACTTTTTCCTGACACTATAAATATCCATGCATATTTGCACTATTAATATTGATCGAGCTGTCGTTCTCATCTTTATAACCTTATTCACGACGTTTCAGTCATTGTACGCACTAGCCTTTATCAGGTGATATCAGTTGGAATTTCGAACCAAAGACTTTATTAAGCCCACAGAGGTATATTGTGATAATTTCTCTTCTTGTGCCCTTTAATATTTTAGTTTTAGTTAACTCTCCTTAACAACTAAATCTACCATCCGCCCGTGTATTGAATACTGCTACCGTATCTGGTCGGGTGACCCTGCTATTCACCTCGGGGTTCTTGACAAAATACAATGGCGAATCTGTAATGTGATCGATCCCGACTTGGCAGATCGGCTGCAGTCGCTCTCTTACCAGCGTGATGTGGCTTATCTGTGCGTCTTCTACAAATATTTCACGACTTATGCACCAATGAACTTAGTTCACTGGTGCCTTCTATGTATGAATTTACATGAGTTACTAGACTAGCAACTAGGTCCCACCCTTTTACAGTGAAACAGATAAAATGTAACAGCAATTTCTACTCTAACAGCTTCTTTTCTCGCACTTCCCGCCTGTAGAATTCCCTTCCGTATATTTGCTTCTTGGACATCTAAAATCTCCAAGAATTTAAATGTAACTTCAACAGTAATCTCTTATCTCACTAACTCGCATCCTTTCTCTTAATCTCTTTTCTTCATCCACTCCACCCCCATGACACCAATAATATCATTTCCTATGACCCTCCTCCTGACACCCCTATAACCTATCCCTCTTTCTCATCACTTTCTCCCTATGTAACCCCCCCCCCTCCCTGCGCAACAGTGGCAGTAAAACTGCCTTGCTTGAGGTGAAATGATAATAAATAAATAAATAAATAAATAAATAACTCAACATTTTAAGTTTTCGTGACCAGGTATTGAACTCACAACTCTTTCAGTCAAGTCACTGTTCGGAACCCTTAACCAACGCCGTTATCTTCTGGGTCATGTGAGAAGATCAGTGATCTAATATTTTTGACAAAGCTCATATTAAAATTGATATTGTTGATTTTCTCTAGTTCTTTGTATTATCGGTTTTCTCATTGCATTTATGTCTATGCTTAGCCGACTTAGGAAACATTGAAAGCCTGGGATCAACCCAGAAGTGTGATAGTCTTTTGTATGCTTGAAAGCAATGTTCTGGCCAAGTGTGTTGTGTTTAGGTTCGTCTATTTATATATATTGGTCAATTGGTGATTTACGCGTAACAAGGTTTATTATAGCACTGTAAGGGTTATTGGATAGACCCTAACGATTATTCCAGAGGCTATTGGATAGAAAAGGTGGTTATTTGTATTTTTTTATTGTGTTGTTTGTTGATATTTTACACAATATTTATTACTGATGACTTAATTATTTGTTGTTGAATATTATTGCATTTACGCGGGTTTATGTTTGTCTTCATGCTAATTTGATTAGTATTTAATTATTTTTAATTTATTTAAGTTTTATGCATATCTATTTTATTTGGAATTGTTATTTTTTTTAAATCATATCACCCCGAGCAAGGCGGTAACACCACTGATATGCAGGGGGCTATATAAGAGTGAAGAGATTAGAAAAGAGAAAACCGGAAACCGCGTATTAAATAGGAAACAAGGCATGAGCCTCTTCACCTGTTCAATAGATGTGGGTGGAGTGTGAACCGGGCGATAGTTTAGTCTATCTACTCCAATTGAAAAAAAACAAAAAACAAAGTGAGAAGATTAAAAAGAGAAAGCCGGGAACCACATCCTAAACAGGGAACAAGGGATGAGCCTCTACACCTGTTCAATAGACGTGGGTGGAGTGTGAACCGGGCGACAGTTTAGTCTATCTACTCCAATTGAAAAAAAAAAACAAAGTGAGAAGATTAAAAAGAGAAAACCGGGAACGACATCCTAAACAGGAAACAAGGGATGAGCCTCTTCACCTGTTCAATAGACGTGGGTGGAGTGTGAACCGGGCGATAGTTTAATCTATCTACTCCAATTTATTATCTTTTTTTTTTTTAAATAAATGACTTTTTTATAAAGTATGTTTTATTAAATACATCATATATGTACGTATATTGGAACTATTAATGGAGATATTTTAGCTCAACTCCAGTCATTTTCTCACCGACGTAATATGGCTTCCCTCTTTCTCTTCTACAAATAATTTCACGGCTTCTTCCCTGATAAGTTTAGCTCC
>JBBBDQ010001542.1:240000-337500 GCA_037127315.1 Ascarosepion bandense
CAGTCTGATCTCAGTCTGTTCATATCTATCTATCTATCTATCTATCTATCTATCTATCTATCTATCTATCTCAGTCTGTTCATATCTATCTATCTATCTATCTATCTATCTATCTATCTATCTATCTATCTATCTCAGTCTGTTCATATCTATCTATCTATCTATCTATCTATCTATCTATCTCAGTCTGTTCATATCTATCTATCTATCTATCTATCTATCTATCTATCTATCTATCTATCTCAGTCTGTTCTATCTATCTATCTATCTATCTATCTATCTATCTATCTATCTATCTATCTATCTCAGTCTGTTCATATCTATCTATCTATCTATCTATCTATCTATCTATCTATCTATCTCAGTCTGTTCATATCTATCTATCTATCTATCTATCTATCTATCTATCTATCTATCTATCTCAGTTTGTTCATATCTATCTATCTATCTATCTATCTATCTATCTATCTATCTATCTATCTATCTCAGTCTGTTCATATCTATCTATCTATCTATCTATCTATCTATCTCAGTCTGTTCATATCTATCTATCTATCTATCTATCTATCTATCTATCTATCTATCTCAGTCTGTTCATATCTATCTATCTATCTATCTATCTATCTATCTATCTATCTATCTATCTATCTATCTCAGTCTGTTCATATCTATCTATCTATCTATCTATCTATCTATCTCAGTCTGTTCTATCTATCTATCTATCTATCTATCTATCTATCTATCTATCTCAGTCTGTTCATATCTATCTATCTATCTATCTATCTATCTATCTATCTCAGTCTGTTCATATCTATCTATCTATCTATCTATCTATCTATCTATCTATCTATTTCAGTCTGTTCACATCTACATCTATCTATCTATCTATCTATCTATCTATCTATCTATCACAGTCTGTTCATATCTATCTATCTATCTATCTATCTATCTATCTATCTATCTATCTATCTATCTATCGTAAATTATTGGTTCCAGCCAATATGCCATTCCTCAATAATTTTTGATGTTTGGTCATCCGGTTAGACTCCAAGAAATCTGTTCGGCCGAGAACTTTTTCTTACTCGATCGCACTTGACTCTTTATCACTGCAAAATGCCCATCGACCCCCATACATATTAGTCATCTGTCCCTCACCCCACCCTAAGTGCATTGACAGTTACTTATATCCTTCACTACGCTCATTTTGTGCCGAACACCTATGGTGAGTATGAATGCAACTTACAAGTACAAAAAGAAATAAAAGTCTGTATAAACACCTACATATATGTAAAGTATCATTTGCAATGGTACGCTATTTTGTACACATACACTCAACATATGCCCGCATATTCACCTGTTTGATGCATGAAGCTCTTGTTTATTCATATTTCAGAAGTAACATTTATAAAATAAATGGAAAAATGTGGGAAATATATAGAAACAGTAAAAGTATATTTAAAAATGTTAGAATGTACATATCTTCAATCGTAGCAAAAATATATATTTTTGTTCACGAATGAGTAAAAAGAAAAGAAAAAAAAGAACGTTAACCACAGAGAGAAAAAGACGAATAATAGCTAAAAAGTAGTGACGCGTGCGTATAGGCGTACGCTGTCAGCGCAATTCTGAAAAGATGTCTACTTGAAGTGAACAGTCATGAAAGACGAAACAAAAAAGAAAAAAAAACTAAAAAAAGAACGTAGAAAGTCAAAATAACAATTTCCCGGCAAATGAAAGATAAAAATAAGAAAACGAATTTCTAACGGCGATATTTTAGGATGGAACATAAATAAAATAAAAGAAGACGCAGAAACTAAAATTCCAGAGCCGAGTGATGACAACTTCCCGTTTTCTTGATTTACTGACGGAGAGAAATCAACAGACGACATGAAAAGAAGACGGAAAAAAACAGCAGCAATCAATGAATGCTCGAAGAGTCTTTGACATAACTTGGAACTCTAAAGTTTGTTCTGAACATAGAATTCCAGGTTACGCCAGCGATTCACGAGAGTGGTCGGCATGGACATCAAAAGTGTCCGATATACACTACAAAATGCGAAAGCCAATCAACGAAACAGCGGCCATTTTGTGTGCGTCTAACAGCGTTTATTTTATTCGAATACGTAACAAACTGCAGGAAGAATGAAAGGAATGAAAAAAATGAAGGAGATAAGTAATTTTCTTGTGAAAGAAAGGTGAATAAAAATGCCTATTACGTTTTTTCAGTATTACTCCATATGCTTTTCGTGTTGGCTTGTTCTTTATTTTCTTTTTATAACCTTTACACTCTTTCATTGATTTTTCATTCTTCACTTATTTTTCTTTTTTTCTTTCTATATTTATTTTTTCATTCTTCCTTCATTTAGTTTTTTTTGCTTTCTTTTTTTCTTTCATCCTTTCTTTTTTCTTTCTTTTTTCTTTTTTCTCTCTACATATATTTTTTCTTTCTTTCTTTCTTTCTTTCTTTCTTTCTTTCTTTCTTTCTACGTTCATTTCTTTTGTCTTTCTTGCTTTCTTTCTTCACTTATATATTCTTTCTACATTTATTTCTTCTTTCTTCCTTCCTTCCTTTCTTTCTTTCTTTCTTTCTTTCTTTCTTTCTTTCTTCACTTATTTCAGCTTTCTTTCGTTTTTTCTACATTCAATTATTCTTTTTCTTTCTTTCTTTCTTAACTTATTTTTTCTCCCTTTTTTCTTTCTTTCTATAAACCATTTTATTAAATAAATTTACTTTTTAATATTTAAAAATATTTTTTGTGTAATTTTGTTAAACATACGTGTTAAAATGAGATATCAGTGTTACTCTCAATGTTTGCGTAAATAGAAGACAATTTATTCATCGCACACTGTAGATATCGATTGACATTGCATTTCAATTTCTTTTTTATAATGGTTTCATCCTAATTATGACAGTATCAACACTGGTGCGCAGCGGTTTACAGCGAGAGACAAAAAAAGAAAAAGAAAAAGAAAGAGAGAACATGTTAATGGGGACGTCAAAAAGCGTATAAGAAAAAAAATGGGAATCAAAAATTAAAAAGATGGCAGTCGAGCTTTTGGAAATTGTTCGGGTGTAACACAAAGATGTGTCTTTTCACCGGATCTATTCAACTTGTACAACGAGACTATTACTGAGGACCCTAGATGTTATGCCAGGATTTGTCAACGGAAGCCACAATTTAAGCAATATAAGGTACGCAAATGATACAGTGAGGATTGCGGACACGGAAAGGAAACTACAAGGCCTCCTACAGAAGGTAGCTGAAGAGAGTGACAGGAAAGAACAACAAATAAACCGCAAGAAAACCGAATGCATCAGCAAAAAGAGCAGCCTCAAATGCCAAATACAGGTGGGGGATACTAAAATCAAATAGGTACAAAATATTTAATACCTGGGAAGTATTCTAACAGAAGACAGACAGTGATACACAGAGATCCGAAGGCGAATTGGCATGGGGAAGGACTCGTTCCAGAATCTGAGGAGAGTATTAAAAGACAGGAAGATTTTGCTAGAAACAAAGAAGAGAGTAATAGATTGCTATCTGATATCAGTTCTACAATATGGCCGTGAATGCTGGTAAAATCATCAAAGATGAGGAAAAACTTCAAGCAGCGGACATGTGGTTCTACAGAAGGATGCTGTGAATATCATAGATCGATCACGTGGGCAATGATGAGATTTCGAAAACGATGGAAACGAAAAGGAAATTGATGATTGGCATCAGGAAAAGACAGGAAAATTTCCTTGGATATGCAATGAGGAAGGAGGGCTTGGAGAACCTGAGCCAGATAGAGGGAAAACAGACAGGTGAAACATATGTAAATGGCCAGAGCAGGTGGATGATAGAACGAATGTTGCGTGGTGTAACAGGAGAAAGCGTGCCACCAGACACGAAAAGCCAGACACGAAAAGCCACGAAAAGCCAGAGCCACCAGACACGAAAAGCCATGATCGCCTACGTCCTGAAAGAAGAAGCTATCAGGAAAGCAAGTATATGGGAGGGTGTTACTGTATATTTGTACAGGATAATTTGTTTCTTTTCTCGGACAGACCTTTGAGCGACACCCAAAATATACAGTATTTAGTTCATTTTCAACTTTCGTAATAAAGATATATTTTCACTACGTTTGTGCGGTCTTTGTTTATCTCATTACATGTAATTTTGCATTTTTTCTCAGAATATCTTGATGAAAATAACCCAAGTGTAACGTGGAAACTTGTGTTGTTACAAGTTTATACAAAACTGACATGTTTATTTTTCTGTTGAATGTATTAAATAAATATTTTCAAATGATTTCACTCGTACAGAATTTTTCACTTTTACTTTCTTCAAAATCCATTAAAATCAAATGCTTCATTTCTCTGTAAATATGTCTCTTCTTTTCTACTTTTATATAATATACTGGTCTCGGTGTGGAGGCATATATATATATATATATTATATTATATTTTAGTACATGTACAATTTTTTTTTATATATCCACTATAAATCCTACATTTGTTTCAATATTGTAAAAAAAAGATTTTCATCGTTCCTTATTCACTCGGATATACATATATATATATATATATATATATATATGATGTGTGTGTGTGTGTGTGTGTGTGTGTGTTTGGAAAAAAGTTATTTCGGCAACCTGGGTTTGAATTTTTGGGTATCTTCAGTCGATTTATAAAAACTGATTTTTACGAATGCGCGACTGGATTTCTAAACAACCTAAAATTTTCCAAATGAGTTACTTAAGAAACTTAAAAGCCTTTAATCCAGGTTTGTATTATCTTAAGATGTATTTATATTTGTGATTACATCTGGACATTATTTCTGATCTTACATTCAGAAAATTTTTGTTCTGGTAACAACACAACGGAGAACTTTTCTTATTGGTACCATACATTTTTTTTTAATTTGACCGAATACGAATAAAAATAATATATTTATGTAATTAGCAGTATTGAAAAATATGAACAATTATATGAATTTTTCCCCAATACAAGCAAATGTTGTTCGCCTACTCGATAACTATAGATCTGATTAATAATTCATGAAACATGTATGGGTTCCATTATGAAGTGTTCATGAAAAGTTTTATTCGTCTTACATGTCATTCCCACCTATTAATAATACACTATTTGATATCATATCTAAACTTATTTATAAATGGAACTTTGTCTGTGTGTAGGGGAGGTCCGTTAGCAATAGACTCCGAAACGGCTGAACTGATTTTCCTGAAAATTTACACAGTTGTACTATAAGCGTCTGCGAGTGTTTTTAGCTAGGTTTTGTGTCGAGGTACCCCCGATAAATTTCGAAAATTGATAATAAAAAAAACGGGTTCTAGAAGAAGTGGTCAGATTTTAATCAAATTTGATACACTCATACACAAAGACATAAGAAACGATATTCAGAAGTTTCAAGGTTGCAGTTCTTACAATAGTGCAGAAAATCGATAATATATATAAAAAAGGCAAGATGTTTGTGTGTGTGTCTGTTTATCTGCCTGTATGTCTGTATTTTTTCAGCCCTTTTATTTTAGTTTTTGCTTCGGGTTTGGCTCTAAGTAGGTATAATTGTAGTTCTTAGTCTCAGCCATGATACCCTTTACTCAGAGGACTTATTTAGCCTTCAATATTCACTTTACGACGATAAAACTTATTTGATATCGATACCAGGAAATCAAAATTTGACTTACATCCATTCATTTTTCTTTCAGTCTACAGTTTCACTTTAACTGGAAAAAACTATTGCTTTTTAGTCTTTCGTGCCAACGTCCAAAGAGTCTGAGCTCCAGGACCATGGATTAGTTTTAAAGCTTTCATTACACCCGAGCAACGCTGGGCTATCCTGCTAGTGTTTTATATTCCTATATTATGTTTAAAATATATCCTCGTTTTCATTAACATGTTGAGAAACCTGGTCGGCCAAAGTTTATCCAGCTGCCTTAGATTACCAGTACTTGTCCCTTAGCCTCACTCTATAATACTGCAATATTAAATGTAAATAGGGGAAGGTTTATATGCAATGTTGAGGTATCTGTTAGGCTAATGTTTACCCAGATGTCATAATAATCAGCAAAATGTGTCATTTCAAGACACTTAAGATTTGTTTTGGGGGAATAAAATGAAAATATTATAATAATAGCCTATTACATATGGATCATGTGGAAAGACAAGGAATATTAGAGACGCAACTTTGGTTTCAGTGAAAAAGAGAAGGAAAGAAAGATGAAAAAAGTTTTGAAGTCTTCCTGCTAATACTTCATAAAAATTAAAAATGAACTATTTCGTAACGTGAGAAAACAACTGTTATATAAATTGCCCTGTTTGGTTTCAGTGAGACAATGACTGAAAGAATTTGTCAGGTGTATTGATAAATGTGGTGAAGTGGATATCGGCTCCGAACGGCAAATCGGAGAGCCGAGTTCAAATTCCAGTTGAATTCGTTGCATTCATTTACGCGCAAATACTCTTGGGAAAGATTTGCTTCCCCCCACCTATGGATTAAATAGTAGGTTAGATTGGGTTCTGTAGCTTTGGTTGGCAACCAGTTTACCGCAAAATGTAATGGCAACCTACGGCGAAAAAATATTCTTCTCAGTCAGTCATGTCTCTTTCGTGACATGATCGCCCAAGCGTGTATCACGTATGGTACTTAACTGACAAAAAATTCACGAAATTGTGAAGAGCCATTATCGCTCACTTATTGAAGAGACATGGTACATGGGCGAACAAGACGTCTACTAAGGAAGCAGACAGGCGAGAAAACGGATATGCACTAAGTTATGAGAGTTTCTGTAGTCATCCAAGCAGAAAATTAAATACAACCCCGAAGCTATTAATAAAGAAAGAGAAGCGGCAGCAACGTATCATCAGCAGCAGGAAATAAGATGTAGGGTCAAGCGTCAGCGACCGCAAGATAATTAGCATGCATAGGTCTAAGGTTACAAGGTTTTGGTTTAGCATTGTTCTACAGTAAACTGGTCTAATTGATTAAAATGTTTGTTTGTGAATTTGGTGAAAGTAATTACCGTAATCGGGGAACCGAGTTCGAATTCCAGTTGAATTCCTTGCATTCACTTACGCGCAAATACCCTTGGGAAAGGTATTAATCCGTCTCTTCCTTCCAGTTATGGGTTAAATAACAGGACGGATTGGGTTCTATAGCCTTCGTCGGCAACCAGTCTACCGCAGAAAGCAATGACAACCTACTGCGGGATAATCTTCTGCCCAGTCAGCCATGTCTCTTTCGAGACATGATCGCCCAAAGCGTGTATCGCGCATGGCACTTAACTGACTGAATTACCGTAAATGTCGGCATACAATCCACCTGTCGTCTTCAAGAATTTTAACTCAAAATTCTGAGGTTGACTCCGAAGCATACAGTTGTTTATTAGTAACCGAAATCTTCTGAAGTTGAGCTATAGAATTCGATAAGCTGTGCCAAAACTACATAAAATCACAACATTTACATGTATATTGAGCCACTAACTAATAAAATTTTTCTACATGCGTTCTATGGAAAACAACCTACAATAAACACCTATAAGTAATGTATCATCATAATTTAGCTAACATTTAAAATTCATCCGGTCTACAAATAAACATATTAAAGTCAACATTAACAGCAAAAAAATATTAATTATATAGAAAATACCCGCATGAGAAAAGTAATATTCTTGGGAGATTATATTAAACCTGGAAAAGGACAGGAGAATTTATTAAACCTGGAAAAATAAAGAACAAAATATTCTAGTGAAGTAAAAAATAAAAAAAAATTCTTACTTAATTGCAGCCAAAAATAAAATTTGAATGCAATATTTTAAGTAATAAATTTCTTATTTTTTTAATTCTCTAGAATATCTTGTCCTTTACTTTTCCAGTTTTAATAAATTGTCCTGTTCTTTTCCAGGTTTAATATAATCTTAAGAATATTACTTTTTATACACGCATTTTCCCATGTAATCCATGATTTTTCCAGGTCTGGCTATTATTTTTATATACGTTTAATGCTGAAAACCGCATTTTAAAATATTAAAAAGAAAAAAGATTATATGCAATTGATTAAAAAAAACGATAAATAATTGATTGTTTATAATTAATTTTGATAATCAATTGTGATAAAATAAGTGATAATTAAAGTTTGATTGACAAAAATGATAAAAGATATCATTAGAATTTAAATGTTGAAAACCGCATTAAATATTAAACAGAAATAATTATAAAGAATAAGATTTATTAATAGAAGCGTTAATCACTCAGTGACTTATGTACTTATGTAGTTAGTTTCCCGTTTCCGACTTCACATAGTTTATAAAACTTTTTTTTCTACTAAACGAACAAAATTTTAATTATTTTTCAAAATGTAGCTGTCTAGCTCTGTAAAACTATTTGAAATTTGGTTGAGAACTGAATTAGTGGTGAAGCTTGAAAGCTGCCTAGATTCACTCAATGTTGAACTGAAGAATATATTCGACCACTGGCCGTGGTTAAATTTCCGTAAATTACTCATCACAGCAGGTCAGTCAGTTAAGTGCCATACGTGAAACACGCTTAGGCGATCAAATCGCGAAAGAGACATGACTGACTGGGCAGAAGATTATCCCGCAGTAGGTTGCCATTGTTTTCTGCGGTAGACTGGTTGCCGACCAAGGCTATAGAACCCAATCTGTCCTGTTATTTGACTCATAGCTAGAGGGGAAAGAAATGTATTTTATTAATAAGTAGTAATAAATGGGGGATCAGTTTATTACTTCATAGCAATATAAAACTGATCCCCCACTTTATGACCAGTAGAAGCCTTAATCATGTTTTCAACTATTATATTCAGTCAGTCATTTAAGTGCTATACGTGATACACGCTTAGGCGATCATGTCTCGAATGAGACATGACTGACTGGGCAGAAGATTATTCCCGCAGTAGGTTGCCATTGCTTTCTGCGGTAGACTGGTTGCCGACCAAGGCTATAGAACCCTCAGTCTGTCCTGTTATTTAACCCATAACTGGAAGGAAGAGACAGATTAATACCTTTCCCAAGGGTATTTGCGCGTAAGTGAATACAATGGATTCAACTGGAATTCGAACTCGGCTACCCGGTTTCTCGTTCCGAGCCGATATCCACTGTACCACAACGCACATCACAGCAGGTAGATTCCGTAAATTACTCATCACAGCAGGTAGATATCGTAAATTACTCATCACAGCAGGTAGTTTTTTTATGGTACTGTTATAATTCTTATGTTATTGTAAAGCACAATATCACACTGACGCAATTTTGCCATTTTTCTTTCTTTTCAGAAATAATAAATATGTGCAAAAATCTAAAAATGCAGATTACCAATGTCATTTACGAATTTACATGTCCTTTGAAGAACTGTGTTCATCAACTATCCAAATCCGTAAACCATTAAATTGTCTATACGACCACAAAATTGACGAGAAGGTTGATCTTACACCTTTCCCACAACTGTTCCATCCAATCTAATTTAAACACACACCGAGATCTTCCAGGATCTATCTGTGGTATCTTCATTGATAATACATACATAATAGCATTCTCCACATTCAAAAGAAAATTAAAAATAATGAAGGCATTACGAATAAAAAAAGAAGAGAAATCTCCCACACTTAATAACATCAATCGGGAACAATGTCCTTACTGTGTTCGGAACTTAACATACAGATGTTTCTATATACATAAACATTCCACATATTTATATAAACATAAAAACAACATTAATTCTTGAAAATAGCTAAAATATAGCTGAAAGCTCTCGAACGTACAAAAAAGCTTTGGACAATTCTTTTATAACTTGAGTTCCAAAAATAAAATATATTATAAGAACATATGAAAAATTAAAAAAAAACCTTAATGATATTATCTTGTCTGTAATTTTTAATGAAATCTGTATAAAAGTGATTGTTGCCCAGAAACACAATATATATAAATTGTGGATTCTTTTTCTGAATTATTTTGAATATTAACTGTTGTATCATTTGGGTCTGAAGAGCTGGTTTGCCTGCGAAATACTTATTACCCATGAAATTGTAAAATATCATAATGTTTTCTAGAGTATATATATATATATATATATATAATCCAATAAGATGAGTATATAAGTAAAATCCCCAAAACCAGATCCTATAAATATTGATTATATTAGTATTAAAATTGTTCAATTGGTTCGAGCCAAATATATATACTACGTCAAAAAATTCTGAAATTTACATTTGTTGAATGGCCATTTCAGCAGAAAAATTCTCACTTCGTCAGCAAAGATCGAAAACAAAGATTTATTTAAATATTAATTTTTTTGTTTTAGATCGTTACTGATGAAGTGAGAATTTTCTCGCTGAAATGGCCATTCAACGAATGTAAATTTCGGAATTTTTTGACATAATATATGTATATATATATATATATTTATATATATATTGTATCAACTATCAAAACTTGTCAGTGCTACTGATAAATGTGCGTTTTGGTGCAGTGGATATGGGTTCGGAAAGAGAAATTGGAAAACTGGGTTCGAATTCCATTTGAATTTCTTCCATTCACTTACGAATAAATATCCTTGGGAAAAGTATGAGTTCGTTTCTGCTTTCCCAGCTAAGGATTAAATGACAGAACATTTTGGATTCTACAGACTTGGCTGGCAACCTGTCTATCACAGAAAGTAATGTCAATCTACTGCGGGAAAATCTTCTGTCTATTTAGTCGTGTCTCTTTCTTGACACGCTTGCTCAAGCATATATAACATATGGTGTTTAACAGACTGCTAAATATGAAAAAAAAGACCCATGTCTCAGGACGAGAACATTTTACACCTTAAATTAAATAAAGTGTTCGGTTTGAAATTTTTGTGAGCTTGCTAGAAACCGTTATTTGAAGAAGGCGAGTCGAAACATTGTCAAGTATTAATAACGACAAATATGAAGATATTAATACGAATGTTGATATTTCAAGTATTATGTTCTTATAGAAGAGTTAAATCTAATGCAAAAAGACAAGTGAAAATTTAAATTTATATTATTTAAATCGATAACAAACGTTCTGAGAAGTTATATTTTTTCAATTTTTACTCACGCAAATATCTTTCAGAAAACATGCAATCTTTTTCTACTGTTCCCAGATAAATCAATGCTTTTCTTTTTATCATCAGAACTTTTTTCTGTTTTGGGCGAGTTACAATATTTTGTTGTTTATTCTCGAACGAATTCGATTACCATTCTAGCTTGCCAATTTTTCCGATACCTGAGAAAATAATTAATTTCTTAACACAATGAACTGAAGATGCATATTGATATTTACGGAAATTAACGAAAATTAACGAAACTGGTTATAAACAACCGACAATTTGAAATGATTTGTTTGAACATTATATTTGATCGATACTCGTATTTAAGTAGATATTCTGTTCATAATCAAACAGTCTTATATATTTATTTCTACCGGCCTGATTATTTACGATAATCATCATGTTACGGAAATTAACGGAGATTAACGAAATGGTCTTTAAACAACCGACAATTTGAAATGATTTGTTTGAACATTATATTTGATCGATACTCGTATTTAAGTAGATGTTCTGTTTATAATCAAACAGTCTTATATATTTATTTCTACCGGCCTGATTATTTACGATAATCACCATGTTACGGAAATTAGCGGAGATTAACGAAATGGTCTTTAAACAACCGACAATTAGAAATGATTTGTTTGAACATTATATTTGATCGATACTCGTATTTAAGTAGATATTCTGTTTATAATCAAACAGTCTTATATATTTATTTCTACCGGCCTGATTATTTACGATAATCATCATGTTACGGAAATTAACGGAGATTAACGAAATGGTCTTTAAACAACCGACAATTTGAAATGATTTGTTTGAACATTATATTTGATCGATACTCGTATTTAAGTAGATATTCTGTTTATAATCAAACAGTCTTATATATTTATTTCTACCGGCCTGATTATTTACGATAATCATCATGTTACGGAAATTAACGAAGATTAACGAAATGGTCTTTAAACAACCGACAATTTGAAATGATTTGTTTGAACATTATTTTTGATCGATACTCGTATTTAAGTAGATATTCTGTTTATAATCAAACAGTATCATATATTTATTTCTACCGGCCTGATTATTTACGATAATCATCATGTTACGGAAATTAACCGAGATTAACGAAATGGTCTTTAAACAACCGACAATTTGAAATGATTTGTTTGAACATTATTTTTGATCGATACTCGTATTTAAGTAGATATTCTGTTTATAATCAAACAGTCTTATATATTTATTTCTACCGGCCTGATTATTTACGATAATCATCATGTTACGGAAATTAACGAAGATTAACGAAATGGTCTTTAAACAACCGACAATTTGAAATGATTTGTTTGAACATTATTTTTGATCGATACTCGTATTTAAGTAGATATTCTGTTTATAATCAAACAGTATCATATATTTATTTCTACCGGCCTGATTATTTACGATAATCATCATGTTACGGAAATTAACCGAGATTAACGAAATGGTCTTTAAACAACCGACAATTTGAAATGATTTGTTTGAACATTATTTTTGATCGATACTCGTATTTAAGTAGATATTCTGTTTATAATCAAACAGTCTTATATATTTATTTCTACCGGCCTGATTATTTACGATAATCATCATGTTACGGAAATTAACGGAGATTAACGAAATGGTCTTTAAACAACCGACAATTTGAAATGATTTGTTTGAACATTATATTTGATCGATACTCGTATTTAAGTAGATATTCTGTTTATAATCAAACAATCTTATATATTTATTTCTACCGGCCTGATTATTTACGATAATCATCATGTTACGGAAATTAACGGAGATTAACGAAATGGTCTTTAAATAACCGACAATTTGAAATGATTTGTTTGAACATTATATTTGATCGATACTCGTATTTAAGTAGATATTCTGTTTATAATCAAACAGTCTTATATATTTATTTTTACCGGCCTGATTATTTACGATAATCATCATGTTACGGAAATTAACGAAGATTAACGAAATGGTCTTTAAACAACCGACAATTTGAAATGATTTGTTTAAACATTATATTTGATCGATACTCGTATTTAAGTAGATATTCTGTTTATAATCAAACAGTCTTATATATTTATTTCTACCGGCCTGATTATTTACGATAATCATCATGTTACGGAAATTAACGAAGATTAACGAAATGGTCTTTAAACAACCGACAATTTGAAATGATTTGTTTAAACATTATATTTGATCGATACTCGTATTTAAGTAGATATTCTGATTATAATCAGTCTTATATATTTATTTCTACCGGCCTGATTATTTACGGTAGATTTTTATAATGAAAATGTGTGTCATTCGGCAGGATTCGAATATGCGACCACCATCCAAATAGAGAAAGTCGCCCTGTGATCTGACGCGTCTTAGACATCTCGACTCCGAATGACGTAGTCAAATTAAGCCTATAACACAATTTTTGAATTCATTAGCGATTTACATTGCATTTAGATTTTATTTTTAATCCACCCCCACTTGAAAATGAGTTAAGCCTCTATAACACAAGAGGTTACAAGGTGCAGAAGAATTAATAACAAATAAGAATAATGAGCAGGAAGATAAAAGAATAATCAGGTAAACGGTAGATAGTGACTGTCATTGCATTTACATTTTTACTGTTTAAAGTTGGCTGGAAAGTATGGAGTCGAAAGGGAGTTCCACAAACTGTTAGCATAGAACTTACGGTTAGGTCAACTTTAAATTGATTATATCTTGACGTCAAACTTGTACTGCGCTTAAATTCAAAATGCTTAAATACAATTGCAAACAATTACCATGAAAGTATTCATAGAATAGGGGAAAGAGAGGCAACATGACTGAAGCCGAGCGTCTGGATGAGAACCGGTAATATTGCTGGTTCTTTCTTGAGTCATATCAAGGTAAATAGATTGGTCACCGGAACATTCGTGGAAGCAATATTCTAGATGTAGACGAATAATAAACCTATAGATATGTAAGACTAGCAGTATAGCCCGGCGTTACTTGGGTGTAATGAAAGCTTTAAAACTAATCAATTGTCCTGGAGCTCAGACTCTTTGGACATTGGCACGAAAGACTAAAAAGCAATAGTTGTTTCCAGTTAAAGCGAAACTGTAGACTGAAAGAAAAAAGAATGGATGTAAGTCAAATTTTGATTTCCTGCTATCAATACCAAATAAGTCTTTTTCGTCGTAAACTGAATTTTGAAGGCTAAATATGTCCTCTGAGTAAATGGTATCATGGCTGAGACTAAGAACTACAATTCTACCTACTTAGAGCCAAACCCGAAGCAAAAACTAAAATAAAAAGGGCTGAAAAAATACAGACATACAGACAAACAGACACACAACACATACATCTTGCTTTTTATATATATATATATATATATATATATATATATATATTATCGATTTTCTGCACTATTGTAAGAACTGCAACTTTGAAACTTCTGAATATCGTTTCTGATGTCTTTGTGTATGAGTGTATCAAATTTGATTAAAATCTGACCACTTCTTGTATAACTCGATTTTTTCGCTTATCGATTATCGATATTTATCGGGGGTACCTCGACACAAAACCTAGCTAAGAACTCTCGCAGACGCGTATCGTACAACTGCGTAAATTTTCAAGAAAATCAGTTCAGCCGTTTCGGAGTCTATAGCTGGAAGGAATAGACGGATTAATACCTTTCCCAAGGGTATTTGCGCGTAAGTGAATGCAATGAATTCAGCTGGAATTCGAACTCGGCTCCCCGATTTCTCGTTCCGAGCCGATATCCAATACACTACAACGCACATCCGAAATCTCGATTGCTATGTCAGCAAAATCACGAACCAACGTTTTTTATCGATTAGTCTATTGCTGAGGGCGTGCAATAAACGAGCAGTACTAAAAATAAGAATGGGACGTGATAGACGTTAGAACGAGAAAAATTTAATCCCGTAAATTAAAATAAGAGGTCAGTTCGAAATACCTTGTAAATTAATCAGCTCGACATACACCCGAGGAAGACCGGAGAGTACAATGGCCAAAACGTAACAACAACAACGAAAATGAGGACAAAATCCGAATATGAATATAGAGGATAATGATAAATTACCAGAAATTAATTCCCTGAAAGTTACCCAGATGACACGAAGGGCACAACGACAGGGCACAACGAAGGGCACAACCACGAAGGGCACAACGAAGGGCACAACGACAAAAATATTGTGGTAACAACACTGCTGAATAAAAATAGTTTGAATAATGATAAATCTTCATCCCAGTAATTAATTCCCTGTAGATTACCCAGATCACTTGAGATAGTGTATTTTTAAAAACGCAGTCGATACAGATATGAGGGGAAGATAACGGCTTACTCTAGTCTTAAGCAAGTTAAATTGTAGTGATCGGGAAACATCCTCTTGGGAGTCTGCTTCACAGATAACGATTGACTCTAGACTTGAACAGGTTAAATTGTAGTGATCGGGAAACATCCTCTTGGGAGTCTGCTTCACAGATAACGATTGACTCTAGACTTGAACAGGTTAAATTGTAGTGATCGGGAAACATCCTCTTGGGAGTCTGCTTCACAGATAACGATTGACTCTAGACTTGAACAGGTTAAATTGTAGTGATCGGGAAACATCCTCTTGGGAGTCTGCTTCACAGATAACGATTGACTCTAGACTTGAACAGGTTAAATTGTAGTGATCGGGAAACATCCTCTTGGGAGTCTACTTCACAGATAACGATTGACTCTAGACTTAAACAACTTAAGATTGTAGTGATCGAGGAAACCTTCTCTTGCAAGTCATTTCCACAGATAATGGTTGACTCTTGACTTGGACAGGTTAGGATTGTAGCGATCGGGGAAACATTCTCTTGCGAGTCAGATCCACGGATAACGATTGACTAGACTTGAACAGGTTAGGATTGCAGCGATCGGGGAAACGTTCTCTTGCGAGTCTGTTCAATAGATAACGGCTGACTCTTAACATGAACAGGTTAAGATTGTAGTGATAGGGGAAATATCCTCTTAGTTGTCTATTTCACAGCTAACGATTAACGCTAGACTTGAACAGGTTAGATTGTACTGTTAGGGGAAAGATACTCTTGAGAGTGGGTTCCACAGATACCTGAACAGGTTAAGATTGTACTGATCGGGGAAACATCCTCTTGCAAGTTTGTTGCACAGATAACGATTGACACTGGACTTGAACGGGTTAAGATTGTAGTGATAGGGAAAATATCTTCTTAGGTGTCTGTTCTGCAGATAATGATTGACGCCATACTTGAACAGGTTAGATTGTACTGATAGGGGAAACATCCTCTTGAGAGTCGGTTCCACAAAGCAGTGATTTGCTAGAAGAAGCTGTTCGAATGAAACTACTTCTTCGTCGATGGAATAGGGATAGAATATCAATGGTTACTTAATATGTGCAGCATGGCGGGTCGTAGCCGTGACGATTATCACGGAACGAATTAAAGAATATAAAAATAGTTTTAGGTTGTTAGAATATTTTTGAAATAATAAAGATTTAGCGCCAGACGTCTTGATAATTAACCCAATAGCTAGAAAAGAATAGGTTGATTTATATCTTTCTCAATGTTATTTGGGTTCAAGTGAATATGACTAACCGAACAGGAATTTGAACTTGTTTCTCTTTTTTACAATTTTGAGCCTTTATTCATTGCACCATCCTAAAGTCCAAGCTTACATCCGAAGTGGTCACCCGTTTAGTTACTGACCAGGCATTGATTCACATCAGTGCTTGTATAAGAACTGGTGTTAAAAACGTGATCTATGACGTGAATGCTTAAATTTTAAAGAATGTCAGTCTAAAATATCATTAAGTGGTGATCCCATTACGAATTTAAATTACAGGCTATAAAAGATTATCGTAATTTACCCCTTAAAAAGATCTTAGAAAAGGTCGAAAGTAATTGGTTTAAAAAATGCTACGACACCTTTCTTGACAAATTTTATCTTAAAATTTAAAAAAAACTGATTCTTCTATGTGCCATGTCTCTTCAGGACATAGGCGATCATGGCTTTCCACGTCTCCCTTTCACTGGTGGCTCTTAGC
Organism: Ascarosepion bandense; assembly: GCA_037127315.1. Taxonomy (NCBI): domain Eukaryota; kingdom Metazoa; phylum Mollusca; class Cephalopoda; order Sepiida; family Sepiidae; genus Ascarosepion; species Ascarosepion bandense. Next base: position 257,155 of record JBBBDQ010001542.1, read on the forward strand.
ACATTTTCACCTGTTACACCACCCAAACCCCACTCCGCCATCCACCTGCTCAGGCCGTTCAAATGTATTATCCGCTGCTTTTCCATGTCTCTTTTCCCCTCTATCTGACCTTTGAGTATCAGATTCTCCAAGCCTTCCTTCCTCATTACATGTTCCAAGAACATTAACTGTCTCTACCTGATGCTCAGTATTAATTTCCTTTTTGTTGTAATCCTTTCCAAAACCTCATCATTGCTCACATGCTCGATACATGATATCCGCAGTATCCTTCTGTAGAACCACATTAGAGTTGCTTCAAGTTTTTCCTTCATATTTGATTATATTGCCCAGCATTCACAGCCATATTGAAGAATTGACAACGCATAGCAATCTGTTTCTCTCTTTTTTTGTTTCTAGCGAAATCGTCCTGCTTCTTAATACTTTAATCAACTTCTGGAATGCTTCCTTCCAATTCGCCTTCGGATCTCTGTGTCGCACTTTCCGTCTTCATAGACAGAGAAAAACAACGGGTAACTTATGTGGATGACGGAACGAGGGTTGCGTCGTGTAACAGGAGAAAGCGTGCTAAGAGCCACCAGCGATACGGAGACGTGGAAAGCCATGATCGCCTATGTCCTGAAGAGACATGGCACATAGAAGAAGAAGAAGAAGAAGAAGAAGAAGAAGAAGAAGAAGAAGAAGAAGAAGAAGAAGAAGAAGAAGAATACAATTATTTCCACACCTGTAGCCCAATTCTGAATTTCATGCAATCATTAGATGTTGATTTAAAATTGACTAGGGAGTTTTCAATCAGCACCTGACGGCTGTATCTAGCCTGGTTAGTAACAGGATGAGAGACCACTAAAGAATCAGTCAGTCAGTTAAGTGCCATACGTGATACACGCTTGGGCGATCAAGATATGACCGTCATAGGTTGCTATTACTTTCTGCATTTACTGGTTGCCAGACAAGCCTATAGAAACCAAGCTGTCCTGTTATTTAACCCATAACTGAAGGGAAGAGACGGATTAATATCTTTCCCAAGGGTATTTGCGCGTAAGTGATACAAGGAATTCAAATTGAAATTCGAACTCGGCTCTCTAATTTCTCGTTCTGATATCCACTGCACCACAACGTACATCCTATATTGGGAATACCAGGTGGTATAAGCTGATTTCCTAAGCGCCGCTTAGATGTGGTACAAGGCCGAAGGTATGGGGTACCCAGTAAGGATTGAATTCACTACTCAGTTGTAATAGGTTCTATCGAGACAAGCTTGCTAACCATTACCCAACGTTGGGGTACTTTTACCATATGGCGGTAGGCTAATGTCTAATGAATCGAGTTGTTAATCGGCGGGCCGAATTTCAAGTCCCGTAGGATTCCTTTTATTCACTGGCTTAGTATTACTTCGTTCACTAATAGCAGTAAGTCACTTTGTAAGAATTAAATCTGGTTTAATGCTCAAAATTGTTCTGTTCTTTACTTGTGGGTGGTTGAACGGTAATTTTAAGCGACAAGAGTTTGACTGAAAGAATCTGAAAACGAACCTGGTGTCGGGTCTGAACTGCCACGCAATATAAGAGTTAATTAAATCAAACAACGTTTAGAACTTGTAAATTATTGAAACCAGAGATCTGTGTTAAACTGTCGGCCTATGGGTGCATATATGTTTGCATCAACTCAACACGATCCAAATAACTAAAAATGATAAATGGATGATTGAACCTATTTATGAGTTAATTAGCACGAATTGTAGAACTAAATTCTAATAAACAATTCTACCATTATAAAGATATTTACAGTATTTACATTATTCAGGCTATTGTCCTCATTTTGTTGCTATTTGTCCGACGTTTCGGCCGTTGTACGCTCTGCCCTTCTTCAGGTGCTAGGAATTTCGAACCGAACCCTTTATTACCATCTCTTGGGTATATGAACTCTATCCCTTGCGTAGTAGTGCCTCTTTTGGTAGTCATGTAAGTTACTTTTTTACCACTGCTGTAACCGTTGTATTGAACACACAATATTTTGGGTCAAGTCACAGGAACTGACAAACGTCTTTATTCACTGGGCCATGTGTCCTTAAGGACAAGAACAACTGAATTTTTGGGATGCATAAACCTAATGTTCAGTAAATCTTCTTTTTGACCAGAGTTCATATTGCAATTTTTGATGTTAATGGTTTCTCTAGTATTTGTTGATCTTAACAGTTTTCTCTAGCATTTTTTTTACCAGAGCTCGTATTGCAAATTTGACACTAATGATTTTCTCTGACACTCCGTATTACTCCGTATTCAAAGATGAGGAGAATAGTCCGAATAAGGTAAATAATGTAAATACTACCTCATCTCCGAAGAAAGGACAAATAGAATGATCTATTATTAAACGTCGTACAAATGGCAACGAAGATGAGGACAATAGTCCGAATAATGTAAATGCTGTAAATACTACCTCATCTCAGAAATATAGACAAATAGAATAATCTATTATTAAACGTCGTACAAATGGCAACGAAGATGAGGACAATAGTCCGAATAATGTAAATGCTGTAAATACTACCTCATCTCAGAAATATAGACAAATAGAATAATCTATTATTAAACGTCGTACAAATGGCAACGAAGATGAGGACAATAGTCCGAATAATGTAAATGCTGTAAATACTACCTCATCTCAGAAATATAGACAAATAGAATGATCTATTATTAAACGTCGTACAAATGGCAACGAAGATGAGGACAATAGTCCGAATAATGTAAATGCTGTAAATACTACCTCATCTCAGAAATATAGACAACTAGAATGATCTATTATTAAACGTCGTACAAATGACAACCAAGATGAGGAAAATAGTCTGAATAATGTAAATAGTGTAAATACTACATCATCATATGTTGCCATTTGTACGACGTTTCGGTCGTTGTTTCTCTCCGCCCTTCTTCAGGTTCTACGAATTTCGAACATAACCCTTTATTACAATCACTGGGGTATATATCTCCATCACTTTGCGTAGAGCCTCTTCTGGTAGTCATGAACTCTAAGTTACATGTTCACCACTGCTGTAGCCTGGTATTGAACTCACAACTCTTTGGGTCAAATCACAGGAACTAACCAACGTTTAGGGCTATGTGTCCTTCAGCAACAAAGATGAGGACAATAGTCCGAATAATGTAAATAATATAAATCCTTATTTAAAATTCTAACAATATAAACATATTTTCAGGCTTTTAACAACCTTTGAATCAAGACTGAAAAGGTGACCACTTGGGAAGACCAGGTGCTGTAAGCTTGGATATGGCGTCTAATGAATCGGTGATGTTAAACGGTGAGCCGAGTTCCAAGTCGCTTTATTTAAAAGAATCAATCAACATTGGGTCCACGGGTTCAAGAAAAAGAAAAAAATGTACTGGTATTATTTATGATAATAAGAGTACTTCAGCTTATAATAATGGCAATTGTCTGAGGGAATCCACCATGATGTAGACTTTTACAAATTAATTACTTATTGCAAAGAACTGATTCACAAAATGAAAATCGTACAGACAGCCAGAAATATACGGCTAAGCAGATGGGCGTTGCTAAGCAACCAGGACAGGATTCTTGACGCAGGCTACTGCTTTTATTGTGACACAGGCTCCACCGTAAGTCGGTATTAATGAGACAAGTTATATAGAAGACACACAGAGAGAGAGAGAGAGAGAGAGAGAGAGAGAGAGAGAGAGAGAGAGAGGAAAAACAGAGAAACGTATAATATATATATATATATATATATATATATATATATATATATACGTATGCATATATACGTGGGTGTCTATGAGCGTGTGTACGAGCTCATAAAGCCGTGAAAAGTGTTGTTGTCAGGTAGAATGTGTGGGACGATATCTTCCATGTGCGTCTTCCAAGTGCATTGATCTGAAATCTAATCGATTGGACAAGCCACTGCCTCGGTCTGAGAGATATCGATTTGTGGTTCAAGCCCGGAGTTACTTCCCCTGTTTATTTTATTTCTTTTTTTTTTGTTTGGTTTCGTTTCGCTTATTCTTTGACGATCCACATTTTCATTTTTTCTCTTTTTTCCGCGTTTTTTTTTTGTTTATTTATTTTCACTTTCTTACATTTTTTCTTTTCAATGATATTTTTTCTTTCCTGACAATTTTTCGGACGGTTTGTTTTTCTGTTATTAATGCAATATCATTCAGTCATTCTTTCTTTTTTTGTTTGTTTGTTTGTTTCTTTTTCTTTTTTTCTTTTTTCTTTCACTTTTCGGCATTTTCTTTTCTTTAAATACTTATTTTTCCTTTTTTAAACTATTCTTTCTCTCTTTCTTTTTTTTTTCTTTTTTTTTTGGTATTGTCTTAACATATCCAATGTTCTTTGAAGACTAAAATATTATCTGTACCGATTTTCCGTTTTTATTTCAATATTTCTTTCTATCGGCTTTTTTCCCTCTTAGTTCATTTTAGCATGATTTATCAGACTTTTTTTGTAACATTTTTTTTATTATTCTTCATTCATTTATTCATTCATTCATTCTTCATTTCTTTTCTATTTTCTTTCAATCCTTCTTTCTTTTGGGCTTCATTTCCTTTATTCTCTCTTTTAACTGATGTTTTGAAATATTTTTTTAAAATTCTCAATTCTATCTTTTTTTTCTTTCTTCCTTCCTCCATTTTTTATATATCAATTTATTTTTTTCATTTTTCTTCATTTTTTTCAAGCTGTTCTAAATTTAATATCATTGGCTCACCTTTTTAATATTCATATTTAATATTTATTTTTACCTTTTATTTTTTCTTTCGTTTTTCTTTCTTTCATGATTTTCTAGGTTAATTTTCTTTTCTTTTCCTTTTAATTGTTTTTTAATTTCTATTTCTGAGTTCATTCCTTTCTCTTTTTTTCTTTTCGCTTTCTTTCTTTCTTTTTTTCTTTCTTTTCTTCTTTTCTTTTTCTTTTCGTTCGGGATTTTTTATGTTGTTTTTCTCTTTCTCTCCCTTTAAATTGCGTTTTAATTTTCATTTTTGATTCATTGTTTTTGCTTTTTCTTTTTCTTTCTTTCTTTCTTTCTTTCTTTCTTTCCCTTTTTCTTCTTCCTTTCTTTATTTCTTTTCTTATACGGGCTTTTTTTTTCTTTTTCTTTTTTTTCACTTCCTTATAATTGTCTTTTAAGTTTTAGTTCTTATTTTTTCTTTTTTTCTTTTTTCCTTTCTTTCTTTCTTTCTTTCTTTCTTTACCTTCAAGATTTTTTTAAATTTCAATGTTTTCATCCTTTTAACTGTTTTTAATTTTTATTTTCTTTGCCTTTCTTTCTTTCTTTCTTTCTTTCTTTCTTTCTTTCTTTACCACCCATCTCTTATACTTTCTTTTTTTATCGTTTCTACCCATAAATCCTTCTTTCTTTCTTTCTTTCTTTCTTTCTTTCTTTCTTTCTTTCTTTCTTTCCCACCCATCTCTTATAATTTCTTTTTTTATCGTTTCTACCCATAAATCCTTCTTTCTTTCTTTCTTTCTTTCTTTCTTTCTTTCTTTCTTTCAGGCTATTCTAAATTTAATTTATATTCGTCTTGTTTTTACTGCGTGTTTCTTTATTTTCTGTTATTAATTTTTTCTTTCTCCTTCCGTATTACATCCGATATTTATTGGCTTTATAAAATCGTATATGCAAAAATCAACAACTCTTCAGATATTACATTGCGTCTAATGTATTGGTATTTTGGCAACATAGTTTGTCTACTTAAGTTAGAAACGCACACCCCTGAGACCAAGAGAAGTTGCAGCAAGCGGTTATCTCCCTTTGTCGCCTGTCAAAGACAATATTTTAATGACGTATTATTCCCCTCCCCATATTTTTTTTTTTTTTATGTTTTCATAGAAGTCTATTGTTTGTTGACCCTTTACTCCGATCTCCGCATTTTGATCTATATTTTCTTAAAAATGCTTACGGTCATGTCAGGCTGAAATACCGGTTCCTGTACGATCAGTGATGTTATACAAGCCTGGTCGAGTTTGGCTATACCAGGTGATGTAAGCCTGGATGTGCGACTTGCGACTCTTCTTCACGCAGCTGAGGATTAATCGGTAAGATATTCTTTAATCGTTTCAACCCAAGGAAGGCGGTACCGTCACTGGTGCGCGGGGGGTTACATAAGAGAAGAGTGAAAGTTTAAGCAGGAGAAGAGCGAAGAGTTAACGAACTAGTTTCTGGGGTTTTCGGAGAAAGGACAAGAGAAGGATGGGAATACTAATGTGAAGACAGTTGCCAGGTTCAAGCGAGAAAGGAAAAAAAACAAGATACACGAGGTGATGGGGAAAGGACGAGGGAAGGACTGTAGTTAAGTGGACAAGAGATGGGAATTGACATTGCATTTAAATTCTTGCAGATTGTAGCCCTCAGGAAAGCAAGTACAGGCGGAAAGTGCGAGAAAAGAATCTGTGTAGTAGAAGTAATAGCTGCATTTGGTTGATTTAACTGTAAAATGGTGGTACCTTGTTGCCAGTCTGGTCGCTAGAGTAAATTCTTGTGGGGGGGGGGGCACCAGTGAACTGTATCACGAAATCGTTATTATCTTCAAAAAACCTTTACAATCTAAAATTATTTTCTGGCTTTAAATAAACTGCAAATGGTTGATGAACCGTAGCAAGCAAATCACTCAATGAAATATTGATTAAATACTCAGGCATGTCATCTCGATTTATTCAAGTTCTCTGGAATAAAAATGTATAGAATCTACAGTAGCAAGAATGTGAGGGGTCAGTTTATATACTAATTGTAATATAGTTTTAATCCCCGACTTTGTACTTACATGGTAATTTTTTTGTCTATCAAATAATGATTAGATATTAATTCACTATTTGTATCCCCCACTTATAGGTTAATTAGTAAAACATGTATCAATAAACCATTATTATCTCCGAAAGAAATCATACAATCTAAAAATATTTTCTGGAATTTAATAACCTGAAAGGGATTGGTAAATCGTAAAAAACAATCAAATAATCAATTAAGCATTCATCGATCTCTTCTTTCTATTTTCTTATTACATCGTTTTTATCTTTTCCTACTTTTTAAATAAACTTCCGTGCAGTTGATTTTCCCCGTCAACTTCCTTATTACGCACATGTTAAGTCTTTGTCATTCTCATTACTTGTCATTATAAACATATCTCAGTCGCTTCAAATTTCTTCTTCGTCTGCAGGGAAATTGTCTAAAGTGTATCCCTACGTCTTCTCGGCTTAATGTTTTCCGCTGACATGAAGTGGAAACATTATATTGAATCAGTTGTTAGGTCGACGGCTAGAAAAGTTGGTTCGTTGTGTTGTGTTAGACAATTTTTTTCACCTGAATCTAATTTATATATTTATACGTTTACTCTTCGTCTATGCTGTCATTGTTGCTGCTTCATCTAGTGCAGTGCTTCTGATATTTTTTTTTAGAGATTCTTGATGAATTTCAAATAAGAATCTGCAATGTTATTGATTTGAACTTGCATCTCGATTTCAGTCACTTCCTCACGTAACTTCCTTGTGATTTTTCTATAAACGCTTTCATGGTAAGTGTTATGGTGAACTTTATTCTAACGTACCGACGCTCCATTAATTTAAACGCCGTACTAGATTGGCGGAAAGGTCTCATTTTACAGTTGAAATGGGGAGATGTAACAGTAAGTTCGACACTAAAAAGTTTCTTATATCGCTTTTAACGCTTGTAGAAGTCTCTTCCGGCCTTTTGCTTTTAAGTGTGAAATTTTAGAATCAAATTCAATAAAAATCGTTATTTTCATTCTCCTTAATTTCATTCTCTTTCATTCTCTTATGTGTTTCTTTCCACTAACTGATCTTTTTTTCTCTTATTCTCTCACACTTACATTTTCTTTAAATCTTAGTGACATTATAGCCTTACTTGTGTGGAATGATTATAAGCATCAACTGCCATTAGATATCGTCGTCGTCCTGCGGCCTTGGCCGAGATAGAACTCACTACACCCCTCAAGTATTCCATGTACATTTTGGAACCCTGGCGCAGTCTATAGTGAAATTAATAATCTTGTCAAATAGCTGAATACTTGATGCTTCGCCAGGGCTACCAAGGGTGTTTGTATTGTGACACCAACACTAGATGGGTTGCCTCCAGGTCTCATCCTGTTATTTAATCCATAACTGGAGGGAAGTGACAGATTAATACCTTTCCCAAGGTATTAATGTTTAAGTAAATGCAGGGTACTCAACTGGAATTCGAACTCGGCCCACCGATTTCTCTTTCCAAGCCGATATCCCCTGCACCACAACGCACATCCGTCACTGAACGTTTACAGCGCTTGGTATTCCTAAGCGGTCACCCATCTAGTTACTGACCAGGCTCATGTTGCTTAACTTCGGTGATCGAGTGGGAACCGGTGTATTCAACGTGATGTGCCGTAAATACGAGACATTTTTTTGTTTCTCGCCATATTTTTCTGTATTTATATTTTGCTTATTCTCTAAAAGGCATATTATTTTATTGCACTGTCGAAATACTGCCATATATTCGTTCGTCTGTCCTTTCTAATTATGATGTAAATTTGAAGACAACAATTCCCATCACTGTCATGAAATTATGGTTCCCAATGCAGGATTATTCTGCGAATACAAATACAAATATCAATTAAAAATATTGGAAGCAATTCACCTCAAAAGTCGGCAGTTCACAATCAATAATATCGATTTAAGTTTTGGTCGGCATCTGTTAAATGTGTTTGAACTGTGTGATCACATTCGTGACTTGACACTAATATCTAAGTAAAGACCAGGGCATGTGATGTCACGTTCATTTTAAACGCCGTAAATCACATGAAAGGCCATCGACGCCTACCTTGTTTTCTCGAATATGACAAACAATGGTTGATAGTACACGAAACATTAAACATACGTTCGGCGGGTCCCTGTACATGATTTCACACATGATCAAACAAACAACTTATCCATCAGAAAAAGAAATTCAATAAAATCTTGACATATATTACTTGACCACTTTATATATATATATATATATATATATATATATATATATATATTATAGTAACGTTCATGTACACGGCCAGAGGACCACTTGAGGTAAGGGGTTAATTTAAGAGGTAGATTACATGAATAGAAGGGTAAAATAATGTTTATCTCCAAAACCGAACATGTTAAGATAGTAATGACCGGGGAAATATCGTCATGGGTGTCAGTATCACAACAGCGACTGGCGGGAAGTTGTTCGAATGGAATTTAATTCTCGTCGTCGTCGTCGTCCTGCGGCCGAGATCGAACGCACTACATCCCTCCAGTATTCCCCTGCGCATTTGGAACCCCGGCGCAGTTGATAACGAAATTCATAATCTAAACTTATTTATAAACAGAACTTTTTCTGTGTGTGTGTCTGTGTGTCTGTGTGTGTGTGTGTGTGTCCATTACCTATACACTCCGAAAAGACTGAACCGATTTTCTTTAAATTTTACACAGTTGTACTATAAGCGTCTGCGAGTTTCCTTTTGTGTACCAACGATAAATAACGAAAATCGATAATCGAAAAAATCGGCTTATAGAAGGAGTGGTCCGATTTTAATCAAATTTGATACACTCATAGACAAAGACATAAGAAATGATATTCAGAAGTTTCAAGGTTGCAGTTCTTAAAATAGTGCAGAAAATCGATAATATATATATATAAAAGGCAAGAGGTTTGTGTGTGTGTCTGTTTATCTGCCTGTATGTCTATTTTTTTCAGCCATTTTATTTTACTTTTTGCTTCGGGTTTGGCTCTAAGTAGGTATAATTGTAGTTCTTAGTGTCATCCATGATACCATTTAATCAAAGGACTTATTTAGCATTCAAAATTCGGTTTACGACGAAAAAATCTTATTTGATATCGATACCAAGAAATCAAAATTTGACTTACATCCATTCATTTTCTTTCAATCTACGGTTTCGCTTTACCTGGAAACAACTATTGCTTTTTAGTCTTTCGTGCCAATTTCCAAAGAGTCTGAGCTCCAGGACCATGGATTAGTTTTAAAGTTTTCATTACACCCGAGCAACGGCGGGCTATATTGCTAGTCTTGTCATATAGCTGAACACTTGATGCTTCGCCAGGGCTACCTAGGGTGTTTTTATTGTGACACCAACACTAGATGGGTTGCCTCCAGACCTCCTATCCCGTTATTTAACCCGTAACTGAAGGGAAGTGACGGATTAATACCTTTCCCAAGGGTACCAATGTTGAAGTAAATGGAGGGTACTCAACTGGAATTCAAACACGGCTCACCGATTTCTCTTTCCAAGCCGACATCCACTGCACCACAATGCACCACAATGCACATCCGTCACTAAACGCTTACAGAGCCTGGTATTTCCAAGTGGTCATCCATCTAGGTACTGACCAGGCTCATTTTGCTCATCTTTGGTGATTGAACGAAAACCGGTGTATTCAACGTGATTTAATTCTAACCGATGGAATGTGGTTGTTTTGTTACAATGTAATTGTCATCGTGTGTCCTATTCGAAATCACCTGCAACAAATATTTATCTGGTAATTGGTATATTCATTAAAATTGAAGCATCTTAGTATTATTATCACAGCATAATACTAGATATCAAATAAATACTTGGCCCAGCTGCGTAACATCAGCCACCCTACTACAAACAATAATGTATTTTCAGAAGATTATTGCAATTTAAATTTTAATGCTTCCAAAACGAAGCTGGTATCTATTAAACATCATAGGCTCCTACCTATCATTAGCATGGATCAGGTTAGCCTCCCTGAGAGCAAAGCTCTACGCCTATTTGGCGTAACACTCTCAGCGAACCTCAAGTGGAATAACTATATCGAATCCATAGCTAAATCCGCTGCTAAGAAGGTCGGTTAACTGTGTAGAGCCAGGAAGTTTTCCCGTCTGAATCCATCCTGCATATATATAAATCTACCATTCGCCCTTGTATTGAATAGTGCTGCCACATCTGGTCTGGTGCCCGTGCTATTAAAATCGGGGTTCTTGAAAAAATCCTACGGAGAATCTGTAATGTGATCGATACCGATTGTCAGCTCGGCTGCAGCCGCTCACTCACCGGCGTGATGTAGCTTCCCTGTGCCTCATCTACAAATACTTTCACGGTTTCTGCTCCATTTAACTTAGCTCACTGGTTCCCCCTAGATATGAATTTACACGAGCTACTAGATTAGCAACTAGGTCACAGCCTTTTATAGTGAAACCGATAAAATGTAACCACAATTTCTACTCTAACAGCTTTTCTCGCACTTTCACGGCTTCTGCTCCGATGACCTTAGCTTCCTGGTGCTCCCTATATGTTAATTTACTGAAGGCACAAGATTATCAACCAGGTCCCATCCTTTTATTGTGAAACCAATGGAATGTAAACGCAAATTCTATTCCATCAGCTTCTTTTCTCGCACTTCCCGCCTGTGGAATTCCCTTCCATGTACTTGCTTCCCCGACAGCTACAATCTCCGAGAATTTAAATGTAAAGTCAATAGTCATTTCCTATCTCCCTAACCTGCATCCTATTTCTCATGCTTCTTTCTCCATCTACTTCACTCTCATAAGTATTCTCATCCTTCTCTTACCCACTTTCTGACACTCTCTATAACCTGTCACTCTTTCTCATAATTTTCCTCCTATGTAACTCCTTGCAAAACAGTGGCAGTAAAATGGGCTTGGGGCGATATGATAAAAAAAACAAACAAACTTCCCGCTTGTGGAATTCCCTTCCAAATATTTGCTTCCCCGACAGCTAGAATCTCCAGGAATTTATAATTTAAGGTCAATAGACATTTCCTATCTCACTAACTCGCATCCATTCTCTCAAGCTCTTTTCTCCATCCACTGCCCCCACCCCATTACACCGGTATTCACATCTGTCTATTACCCTCCTCCGGACATTTCCTATAACTAACCCCTCTTTCTCATTACTTTCTCCTATGTAACAGTGACAGCAAAATGCCTTGCTTTGGGTGAAATGGTAAAAAAAAATTGCCTAAAAAAATATAAGCTGCCTATTGAATAGCCGATGTATGCCCGAAAGTATTGAACAGGTTTAAGCTTAGATTTAAGAATCACATTTAAACAACATTAAATACTGCAAAATCACTAATTTATCGATATATTATATGAAATATAAAAGCAGTAACAAAAACCCAATTAATACCTGGAATATCGTCACTAAATCCAAATCTTACAACGGAAAAGAAGATGTAAATTATGTCGTTTAGAAATCTTATCATCATACACTTAATAAATAATCCTAATCTTCTTCTGCTATATGTTTTGTTCTTTCAGGATGCAGGCGATTATGGCCTTCCACGTCTCCCTTTCCTTGGTGGATCTTAGCACGCTTTTCCTGTAACATCTTGCAACCCCCGTTCTGTCATCCATCTGCTCAGGTCCTTCAAATATGTTATCCGCTGCTTTCCTCCGTCTTTTTTTTCACTCTATCCAGCCTGTTAGTATCAGGTTCTCCAAGCACTCCTTCCCCATTCCATGCCCAAGGAACTTCAGTTGTCTCTTCCTGATGCTCAATATTAAATTCCTTTTCGTTTTCCTCCTTTCCAAGACCTCATCATTGCTCACATGCTCGGTCCATGATATCCGCAGCAACCTTCTTTAAAACCACATTTCAGCTCCAAGTTTTTCCTTCATCTTTGATGATATTGTCCAACATTCACTGCCATATTGAAGAACTGATATTCCAAAGTAGTAGTACTCTCTTCCTTGTATCTAGGGAAAGTTTTCTGTTTCTTAATACTTTATTCAGCTTTAAAACGCGTCCTTCTCATGCTTCGTCCTTAACAAAAATAGCGATTTAATAACCACATGCTGCCATAAAAAATTACTTAAATGCTTAGACATAGATTGATACAGATTCCTCTAAACCTTTTTCTTTCTCGTTCCCTTTCTTTCTTTCTTTCGTTCTTTTTTCTTTCTTTCTTTCTCAAATGATACTATTAATAATTATGAATTACATCCTTTTGATTTCATATCCCTTCATTTCAATATCTTTGATATTTTTTAATTTTAAATTTTAATATATATATATATATATATTCTAGTATTGAGATTTCAAAATTTCAATATCAGAATATACTTCTAAATAAACAGAGGAAGTTCATTAGTATTTGTCTTCATAGAAATAAGTATAAATTGCAATAATTATCCTTTTCTTCCAATTAGTCACAAAATATTCCTTTTTTAATTTTAGTTAAGCAGTTATCTTCGCCGCTACCTACAAATACTAACTCAAGGGTCACGCCACATACCTCCCACTACCAGAGAAAAAATTAGTACTAAAATTCTGCTAGCTTAACCTTATAAAAACAAATATCCTCAACCACTTCCTTTACTAGAACAAGCCTATAGGCTTAGAGTTTTTCCTCATTCTTTGTTTAAACCTGGCCGAGTAGGCATGTCTGAAAATGACTTGTTGAAAATGGCTATTTTCCCTCTAAATTTGATCTGAATGTACAAATAGATAAATAAATAAATATCCACTCTGTAAGATGAATTAATTTACACTGAGCTCTCTATTGGATAAAGTTTGATATTTTAACGATATTACTTGGATCTTCCTGGATTATTTACCAACCTTACCACGGATTATTTACCAATTCTATCCTGAATTTTTACCGTATATATATATATATATATATATATATATATATATATAATAGCTCTGTTAATACTATCGGGCATAGTTTTATTAACACCTGAATAATAATACTATATATGTGTGTCTTCATATGTATATATATTTATTTGCATATATATATATGCATTGGAATTAAATATAGATCAGATGTTTCTCTTTCAGAGGTTTAATCATAATAATAGCATCAGGAAGGGCGTTAGCCTATTATGACATAAAGTTTCTTTGAAATTTTAGCCGTCTATGTGTAATCTACCTTGCTAGCGAATTCTCATATTTCAGATCATATGGTCTGATGATTAAGATCAGCATGAAACAGACTGTCGTCACCGGGTGTTGACTTCAGTATTTACAAAATAGTCTCCTCCTGATATTGAACACTTCGACCTATTAATATAGCATAACTTATTATTATCTTTTTTCATATATATATATATATATATATATATATATATATATATATATATATATATATATTTTAATTCAGATACTTCAATCCAAGGGAAAAAAGTAGGAAGGTAAATTTCAAAAAACCGATCCTAATTAATATTAAAAATTTATTTTAATATTAAAAAATGATACAGGAAGAGAGCTCCATGTAATAAAATATTACAGAGCAAATATATATTAAAATATGCGCATGTATATGTATATAAGTGTGTAATAAATTGAATGTATGTGTGTGTATGTGTATGTATATATGTATTCTTATTCGTAGAATTGTGTGTGTATATATATGTATGTATGTGTGTACTTCTATAGGTATGTATATAATAATTGTAATTAATTTTTTTTTTTTTTACCTAGTGTTGTCTTTATTTAGTTTAATTTCAAATGACCTAATTTTTTAAAAATAATTTTATTTTAAATCCTATATCTTTTTATTCCCTTTTATTAATAATTATGCCTTTTTAAGTAAAGGCCTTTTTCTAATACTTCAACATTTGGGGAAATTAGGTTTTTGAATTTGTCCAGCGTCTGTAATATTTAAAAAACATTTTTTGCTTTAGTTTCTTTCTTTTTCCCTCCCTTCCTTCTTTTATCTCTCTTACCACCTTTTTTCCGTGTTGCTTAACTCTTACGTCGATTTAACACGGCTGTCTGTTAATTTTTAGTTACATTCTCCCTTTTTTTGCGAACCCAGACGATGTCAATTTTTTTTCTTTTCTTATTTATTTGATTTTATTCTATCTTTTTCTTTTTCTTTTTTGTTTTCTTTTTCTTTTTCTTTCCCTTTATTTTTATTTTTATTTTATTTTATTATTTATTTTTTTAATTTCTTTGCAATCTATTTAAAAAGGAAAAGTAGACTAATTTTTCTCCAGTTTCTGAAAGGTTTTTTCTGTTGCTGAGGTGATGTGTCGTCCCCCGTGGGGATCTTCATATCGAAATGGCCATTCAACATCTTTGAATTAATCCTTTTTTAATATATATATATATATATATATATATATGTGTGTGTGTGTGTGTGTGTGTGTGTGTGTGTGTGTGTGTGTGTTTATGTATGGGTATTGTACCAGCATATCTTCAATCAAGCATGTTTTATGGAATAATATAGACATATTAACACACACATGCACACACGTATATATATATATATATATATATATATATATATAAATTAAATTTGCTTTTTAATTTAAAATTAGATTGCGACATGAAAATTTCTATGTTTCGAGATCTCTATTTCGTCAACAGACAATGTTAGATGATAGCTGTGAAAATGATTTTCATTTAAATATAAGAAACAATACGGTTGTTATTTATATATATGGGAAGACATAAAAATGTATGTTTGTGTTCAATTTAACTAATCATAATAGTGGTTCCCGTTAAATTTGAAAAAAAAATTGGGGGAAGACATGATTTATTCTTTCAAACTTAATGCTCAAAATTTTTATAACCATTGTCTAGACCCTATATCCGTTGATGTATCCGTTCTTGTTACCAGATTTTTCTTTCAGGTTTCTCAATATCTTAAAATTTTCTAAAACAAAAACAAAAAAAAGATATGTAAAAAGAAAGAAAGTAAATATTTTATATTTTTAATTTAACTTAAAGAGACCTTTGAGGAAATATACTATTTTTATTTCGATTCAAAATGCATTTTATTCTAATTTTTAAAACTTTTAATTTATAAATAGTATTTTTTAATATCCATTTATTTTTCCACATTATTTTTAAATATTCATTGTATTCTTTTTATATAAAATCTATTTCATTATTATTATATCCTAATACAATTCCTAATATCATAATACAATCTTTTAAATATTTATTTAATTACAAAACATTTAAATATCACTTTTATTATTTTAATATCTACTCAATTATTATTTTACTAAAGGAAATTATTGGATATATGCAAGTTAATAAACATAATTTTTTTTATCCATATTCTAAGGTGAACATTTTGCAATGTTTAAGAGGACATTTATCTTATTATGTTTATTTAACAGATTTTATTCTTAAAATATACAGACGGAGGGTTTTTGAGTTTTGCTTAACGGCATATCAACCTCTGATTTATTATTGCCAAAAAGGTAGAATTTTAATGTATTTTTTAAATGTTTGGTTACAGTGATAAGTCTGTTTGAAGTTGATTTAGTCAAATTTTTATGAAAATTTTGTTTTTATTCTTTTCTATTTTAGAAAACTGAAAGTGTCTTCTTGTTTTGTATTCAAAAATGTTTTGCTGAGAATAATTTTTTTACTTAAAAAATGTGACATGGTAATATTTTTTCTTCAAAAATGTATATTTTTTCTATAAAAGTCTATTTTTATGTATATATTTCTATAAAAGTGTATTTTTAATCTTACATAGTGGTTTGGCCGTTAACTGTTTACCTATAGATGAGGCCCTAACAGATGATACCGTCTCAGATCAAGGTGAACCTAGGAACAACAGCAATTAAGAGGTGGTTCCATGCTCCTCACAACCTCCTAATAATGCCTTGCAGCCGGATGCAGTTACCGTCATGCCCAGGACCATATATATATATATATATATATATATATATATATATATATATATGTTCAAGACGGTTAAATTATAGTTAAGTTAGCGCCAGCTCTAACGATTTAGTTTCTTATAATTGGTGTTAGTTTCACTGTGATTAAGATTGTTATTATATATATATATATATATATATATAGAGAGAGAGAGAGAGAGAGAGAGAAAGAAAAAAGACAACCCACTGAAAGGATGCTCTGTGGCTAACCAAATTTTAACTTCCAAAAGTAATTTTCGAATGTGAAAAACACTGAGACGCAAATTTGACTAAGCGATACGGTCTCCTGTTAATGCTGTTTTGTCACGTCTGTTGATGGTATTTCTGGAAAGTTGTCCATTTAAATATATTTTACCACAAATATTCTTGTTATTTTAGATAAAAAAAAGATGGTTCTCTAATAATATATCCAAAGAAAAACATAACTTTAGCCGAACTTGCTAACAAACATAATAACTTCAAACCCAAAATATATTTTACCCACTAATTTACGTCTAGCGCGTATATAATTATTATTATAATAGCATTGTATATGTGACAATATATAGAGTCATCCGCAGACAGATCTGTTTCGCTGTATCACAGCTCATCAGTACGGTTAGACAGCCGATTGCTTTTTATCCAGGATTGAAACCCGACCGAATTGGCGTCAGTCGGCGATTCTACCTCAGAGCAAGAGGGCGTTCGGTGTGTGTGTGTGTGTGTGTGTGTGTGTGTTAACAAAGAAAAAAAGGTGGTTTAGTAAAAGAATTCATATTTTATAAAGATAGACAACTAACGGAGTTAAATTACTTTTTTAAGGTTAAAATCTTGGGCTGTTTGAAATGGTATATTTAGGGGGAAGGAATGGGTTTAAATATAAGATCTTAAAATTTTTTAATTAAGTTTATTTAATTAATTTGTTTAGGTAGATGTGAGTTAAATAACAATTACAGGAAGTTATAAGTTTAAAATTAGTATGGAAATATATATATATATATATATATATATATATATATATATATATATATGTGTGTGTGTGTGTGTGTGTGTGTTAACCAAGGAAAAAGGGGTTTAGTAAAAGAATCTATATTTTATAAAGATAGACAATTAAAGGAATTTGGGAGAGGAAGATAGGGGGGGTTAAAATACTTTTTAAGGTTAACGTTAAAAATAAAATTAAGATTAAGATTTAAATCGAATCCATTTAATTTATATTTATATTCTAACATCTAGAAAACGGGGATTTAAATTCTAAATTTAAGTATTCCAAAAATTTGCCTTGTGGCGCCACTTACTGATAAATTCCCTTCTAAGATTCAGGAACCGTTGCTGGTGGGGGTATTTTAATATTGAAATTTTTTCCAGTAAATATAGACAGCACCTATCACGAAAATTCCTCGGAATACGGGCTGAACCAACTAGTTTCCAGTTAATTACAGGATCCATCCCTTCCTCTTTCATTTTCCAGAATACTCGTGAAAGGGATGTCTGGTACCTCTGTCCGGGGTTCGAAAAGGAGTACCTGTGGTTATACAGTCTTTGTTTGAAAGGACCGGCGGACATAGGTCCGGAAGTCATTTTTATTGTTTGATGAAGAAATGCGGGCTTCATAAATCACCTGTGTTGATTTGCATTTTCCCTCTACCGGGCAGGCGTCCACAGAATTACAGCTGCATTAGTTTAGAATTCCGGACCTAGATTCAGCATTGCGCAAGTTCACCAGAATACTCCTATTATGGGACCCAATAAGGCTGTCCATATTCGGGGTGGAAGAATAGGTGATTTTAAGGGTGTATCTACTAAAAATATTCCGTAGAAGATTACTGCTATTAAAATTTTTCTATTAATTTGAGAAAATATTTACCAATATTGATGCTAGTTAGTTTACAATAAGGGGAGTTAAACCAAATTATCTTTCTTTTTTTACAGTTTCCTTTACTTTTATTTTTGGATGATTCGGTGTCTATTTTACGTTTATTATATGTTAACTTGTTCTTATATCCGCTTATTGTAAATATTTTTACTTGCGTCGAAAGTTTTAATGTTGGATGATAATTGGTTGATTCTATTATTCACTATATTGGGTATCTGTTTTATAATATTTTTGGGGTGGTTGGATGAAATATTAATATAAGTGGGGGAACGATTTTCTTTGAGAAATGGTTGGTAGGATCCATCATTTAAGTTAAGGGTGATGTCTAGATAGTTTACAATTTTAAGATTAGAGGTGACTTCGACTTTAAAACCGAGATACTTCAGGGCTCTAATTATTTTTTGTGTATCCTATTTGTGTATGGCTCAATGGAATTAAGGATAATTATTAATCCATCGTCCCGATATAGGCCTAATTGTTTTGGGTCTAAAAATCTGCATAGAACATCTAAAATGTAAATTCCCACAAGATCTGCCACCTGGGCTGAATGATATGCCCCCATAGGGATGTCAGAACCCTCTCCCGGTCCCTTTGTCTATGTTGAATCATCAAAGGTGAGAATGGATTTTCTGGCCGCAAAGATAATTCTATAGTCCCTATCCGAAATGTTCACGTAATTTTTAGCAAATCTTAAACAACTCTCAAGAAGGTCCCTTGATATAGAGGAATAGAAATCGACAATATCGAATTTAAGGAAGGTGGACTTAGATTTGTTTTTGATGTTGTTAAACCAGTGTATAGTATCTGAAGAACTTTTCCAAAGGTTTAGTTGTAGATTCAATAGCAGCTTCTCTATTAGGTTTTTTAGAATTTCCCTAGAAATTATGCCTAATTCAATTTTTGTACGATTAATTAGCCTGGTTTGTAATTTGTTTTGGAAATTTGGTTTGTGGTCCTTAAATAAAACGTAGGCTTCTTGAGTGGCGATTTTGCCAATTCGTTTAAAATAGTGTAAGTTTTTTAAAAAATAATATCGCTGTTTAAAAGGATTTCTATGAATTTCTAAGGGTACAGCAGCGTAGGTGGTGAGGCATGCACTCTGGACCATTCTTGTCTCTCTCTCTCTCTCTTCTGATTTCAACTAGCCAAGATGGAGGAAGAGACACGCCGAATATATCTATGAAAATTTAAAAACAGTATTCTACCAGGTGGACACCTGTTTAACTTTTTCAGTATGTCTTAATTATCTGGTATGTTGAATCCTGCATGTTTTTTTTTTTTTTTTTAATTGTTCTTCATTTCTGTTTGAATTCGTAATTTTTAGCCTTAATTTTCTTTTGAAATAGAAGTTTTTATTACCGGCATTAGTACTGTTTGCTCTTGATTTTGGCGTTGAAATTTCGTTTCGACTTTAACTAAGTGAAAACTTAAACTTTTTTTTTTATTGGAGTAGATAGTACCCACTATCACGCGGTTTTGCACTCCCCCACTTTTGAACGGGAGTAGAAGTGATTACCTTGTTTCTTGTTTAGGAAGGGGTTTCCGGTTCACTTTCCCTCTACTTCGAGTTTAACGTTAGTTCGGCTGGAAGCTCTTTGCAGTTATTGAACATGGGGGCAATGCCTCTTCATTCTGAGATGGGTTTTTCGTTCCTGGTTATCCTCCCCTCTCCAGGAAGGACTCCAATGTCCATATGCATGGGTTTGGTGTTTATATCAGCGAACACCTACCTCCAACCATGGTAACATCTCTTGAATCCCTGGATCATGCTTTCATGTGCTTCCGTCTCTCACTTCTAAGATCGATTAGCTATATCTTCTTCCTCTACCGCTCCGCCTCCACCTCTAACTGTTTATTTTTTTTTCTTATTTTTTTCCAATTGGTTTAGACTAAACTATCGCCCGGTTCACACTCCACCCACGTCCTTTGAACCGGTGAAGAGGCTCATCCCTTGTTCCCTGTTTAGGATGTGGTTTCCGGCTTTTTCTTTTCCAATCTTTTTACTCTTACGTAGCCCCCTGCGCATCAGTGGTGTTATCGCCTTGCTCGAGGTGATATGATTAAAAAAAAAATTGTGTCACTAATATTGAATTCTTTGGCGATTTTGGCTGTGTCTATATTAATTTCAAATAATACTAGGTTCCTTCTGTCTACTTTGTAATTACTAGTTAAGTTATTTTTAAGGACACTTATGTAATTTAAAGGATCACATTTATAAATGTTATTAAATTTGTCGGATGTTTAGAAAATTATCTGCTGGCTAAATACACTATATATATATATATATATATATATATGTGTGTGTGTGTGTGTATATCATATTTAGTATAATTATATATATATATATATATATATATATATATATAGTGATGATCCACGTATACTGTTTTTATAATATGTATAGGAAAAACTACTAAAAAGTTGTAAGTTTAAAAATGTATTTTTTTTTACAGTATTTATTTATTTCTATTAATTTATTTAATTTCTATTAATAATAGAAATAAATAAATACTGTCAAAAAATACATTTTTAAACTTACAACTTTTTAGTAGTTTTTATTATATATATAGTTAATATTATGCTATTATTATAATAATAATTATATACCTATTCTTTTTCTGTATTGAGCATTTTTTCAAAAGTAAATTTCAAACTGGAATATATATCCATGAGCTTAAACTACTACACACACACATATATATATATATATATATATTATTTTGTTGCAGTAGCGTAGCAGGAATAAACGTTGATAACCTCACTGTTGTTGGTACATTCTTCTGGAACTCTTTGATTGAATATTGTTATTCGTTCCACGTATTTTAATATCTAGTCAAGATAAACTTGCTGCTAGACACAAATTCGAGGGTAAAATATATTTTGGGTTCGAAGTTAATATGTTTGTTGGCAAGTTCGGTTAAAACTATGTTTTTCTTATTATTAGAGAACCATCATTTTTTTATCTACAATAACAAGAATATTTGTGGTAAAAATATATTTAAATGGACAATGTTCCAGAAATAACAACAACAGACGTGACAAAACAGCATGAACAGGAGACCGTATCGTTTAGCCAAATTTGTGTCTCAATCTTTTTCTCTTTCGAAAATAACTTTTAAAGCTACAATTTGGTTAACCATACAGCGTCATTTCTGTAGATTGTCATTGTCATTTTCTCTTAGTCTCTCTCTATTTCACTATATATATATATATATATATATATATATATATATATATATATCCCTCCTGGTACGCTAATTCAGAGGTAGGAAATAGTGAGGCATCGTCGGCTCAATTCATTCCCTTTACTATAAGTTATTAAATTTTACTCTCATTTATGAACAGCACCTCCTTATTTTGGATGTGCGTCGTGGTGCAGTGGATATCGGCTTGGAACGAGAAATCTGGAAGCCGAGTTCGAATTCCAGTCGCATTCCTTGCATTCGCTTATGCGCAAATACCCTTCGGAAAGGTAGTAATCCGTCTCTTCCCTCCAGTTATGGGTTAAATAATAGGACAGATTGGGTTCTGTAGCCTTGGTCGGCAACCAGTCTACCGCAGAAAGCAATGGCAATCTGCTGCGGGATAATCTTCTGCCCAGTCGGTCATGTCTCTTTCGAGACATGATCGCCCAAGCGTGTTTCACGTATGGCACTTAACTGACTGACCTCATTATTCTACTTTTTTTTTTTTTGCAATAATGATGCCGTCCAGTAGTGAAGAGTATGAATACAACCCTTCTATTATAATAAAGACCGTTATATATATACCCATCCCCTGTCACTGTCAGGTGTTTGGATTATATTTTATCTTAATAATATATATCTTGCCCTCATTTTAGACTGTGTATCGATATAATTTTTTTTAAAATCAGATACATATAGTCATGACTGGTTCTAAATTTTAATTTATAATAAATATTCATATCTGTATTTCTATCTTCAGCACTAATTTAAATTAATATGTTGAACGTTGTTAATATTTTCTTCCTTACCTATTCACTTGGATATATATATATATATATATATATATATATATATATATATATATATATATATTCTAAACATATACTGTTAAATATAAGAGACAATGAATGTCTATTATGTTTAATCATGAGCCGTTCTAAACGTCGTATTTTGGCTTTAATTTCAGTTGAAAATAAAGACAAAAATTTTCCAACATTTGGATAATTTTTTATTCATTTTGTTCTAAGCTTTCAAATGTTGGAGAATTTTTGTCTTTATTTTCAACTGAACTAAAGCCAAAATACGACTTTTAGAACGGCTCATGATTAAACATAATAGACATTCATTGTTTCTTATATTTAATAGTATATGTTTAGAAAATTATTTGCTGCCTCGATACACTATATATATATATATACACATAATATGTCGAATTAAAAATTGTATGTTTAGCTTAGTAAATAAACATATTTTTGTAGACATGAAATGAATGTCTACAGACTTAGTGATAGTAAGTCTTACTAAAAATAGAAAATAAAAAAATATAAGCCACCAGAATCGAATCTGTGTTTCTTTTTTAATCGGAGAAACTACCTTCAAGCATCCGAGATGTTATTACAGGAAAGATACCACCAATTTCCTTATATTGAGAAAAGAAAATGTGGAGCGTATCTTTCGTTTTCTTCTTTCGATATCGATTGTTGTTCCATTTATTTCCGTACCTGAATCTTATAATAATGTAATATACCGCTTTCTCGATTATATACTTCTTCTGAAACACAATACTGGGTTCAACGCTGCTGATCAGAGGTGCTGAATCAATGGTGCTGGTAAACGAACGACAAATGCTGCAGGACGATGTTAAGCTGCTAACGGACATTAAACTTCATAAATTCGGCGGCCTCCACTGCTACCGCTACGGTTATTATTCTGAAACTTATTGGGCGACTATTAAACTTCAAAATCTGAAATTCGGGGCGACGATTCAGTCAGTTAAGTGCCATACGTGATACACGCTTGGGCGATCATGTCTCGAAAGAGACATGACTGACTGGGCAGAAGATTATCCCGCAGTAGGTTGCCATTGCTTTCTGCGGTAGACTGGTTGCCGACCAAGGCTATAGAACCCAATCTGTCCTGCTATTTAACCCATAACCCATAACATTAGGATGTGCGTTGTGGTACTGTGGATATCGGCTCAGAACGAGAAACCTCGGAGCCGAGTTTGAATTCCAGTTGAATCCATTGTATTCACTTACGCGCAAATCCCCTTGGGAAAGGTATTAATCCGTCTCTTCCTTCCAGTTATGGACGACGATTAAACGTTTCAAATTATAAATCACAACCACAAAACCCAACTTTTTCCCCCAAATCAGTTTCACAATACATAATGCAACTAACACTTCCGTCTAAAACAATAAGACCTGACCCATATGTCAATAAAATATAATAATATTTTATTTTTATTTTTACATGCAAAGACATTTTGGTGACATGCCATGGGATAGGAAGTTGTTTGGTTAGAGTTGTCAGCACGACCCATCAGAGAGATCTCGATTTTACTCAACCGTTCACTTCAACAGTTTCAATCCGACTCTCCAAAATAAAAAAATAATCAAAATTAAAATCACTCCTAAAAATTTTCTGTCAGCTAGACGTCACTTCCGCGCCGTTGAAAGCAGTCTTCCGGTACAAACTGGGACATTAACCTCTGACTCCAGTAGACAAAATAAAAAACCAAATGCGTGAATGTTTTTCTTTTGTGCACCTGACTGACATTTTTCAACAAAATACTAATACTCATAGGGGAATATAGAGAAAAAGAGACGGGAAGGCAGCGAAACACGTATTTGATAGGCTTGAGCAAATGTCGGAGCGGATTTTGGAAGATATAACAAAAGTAAAAATATTAAGAGCGACACGAGATGAAAGTGGTAAGTGAATGTTCATGATTGCCTACGTCCTAAAATGACACAACACTTAAAGAGAAGAAAAAGAATTCGTCTATGCTGTGAATGTTGTTGATTTACCTGGTATGGTGCTTTTGTGATATTTATAGATATTCTTGATGAAATCTAAATACGAATTCCCAATGCTATGGTTTTTGAACTGCCATCCCAATTTAGTCACTTTCCCACCGTAACAATGTTTACCCTTTTCTTTTCTATATATATTTTCATGTTAATTGTTCTGCTGCACTTGTCTCTGTGGTACCCAAGCTTTATAAATTTAATCGCAGTAATAGATTGGCGGTAAGGTCCCATCTTTTACAGTTGAAAAGATTAGATTTCGCCTTAATTTCAATACTAACATTTTCTTCTATCGCTCTTTGTTTTTTTTTTTGGAGAAGTCGCTTTCGGCATCTTTTTGCTTTTGCGTCTCGGTCAATTTTAATCTTTAATATTTGAATTAAAAGTATCGGGACTCTTACTAGGGTAATGAAGCGAGATTTCTCAGAGTGAAAAGGCTTGCCCTCAGATTGATCATGAACTCGGTTGTGCATACACATTAATTTATAACGTTATCACTCTCTCGTTATTAGCACTGCTTGGAGGGATAGAGTGTAGAGTGCGGTCGTCAGCAAAAACACTGATCTTCCGTAAATTACTTTATTTAGTGCAACAGTTTTTAACTAGAGACAATATTCTCTAGGTTCGAGAGCCGCTATATTCATCGAATTTCGCCCTTGGGACTCTTTTCTCTCCAAGAATCAAACCCCACTTGAAAAGAATACGGTTATGCAACGAGACAGTAGCTCGCTATCTCCAACGAAGGAAATCGGTGAATGCTTTCATCAAGAGAAAAATAGTGTATGACTCTCGAAGAAGACTACTTCGAAGAAGATTACTTCGAAGAAGATTAAATGCTGAATTGATATATATTATAGTTTTCTTTTTATAGCAGTACACCGGATACTTTTTATTAGGCCTTTTATATATGAAACGAAAAAAGTAAATGAATCATATTATCTGATCTGGGAATGGTTGGTAGGTAACTTCCGGTTTCTACGTGGCTCAATGCGCAATCGTGCACGCATGCGTAACACATGAGATGATTCACTCAAATCATTGTTCACTTCGTTGTCAGAACGGAGTTTTCTACACGGCTTCCTTTAATCTATACACGGATATCGATCGAAATATTACATTCAGGTCTTCATTATGTCAGGCTCGACGTTAAAGGTAAGTCAATTAAATTGGTAAATAAATGCGTATATGTTTATAAGGTTTTAAAAGAAAGACGATTCTAACACCTACAAGTGACAACCTAAGCGAAATATTAAACTTCAGATGACATTTGTCAAATCGGTTTCGTTTGTCAAACGTCTTTAAATAACTGTTCATGCGTTTTGCTTTTGTGCCAATTAATGACTTTGTTAATACAAACGAATGTACATAATCTTGAATAAGATTATTTTTCAAAAAAGTTATTTCTACATAAGCGATCCAAAAAAAGTCATTGTATACTTCATTCTTTTGACGTGTCGATACACAAGCAAACAACTATTCTAGATAGCGAAAAAACTCATCACTTGTGAACTTCCACTAATGGTAACAACTGAAAACCATAGCACACAATATATCTCCGCTTTTTTACGTGATAAAATCAAGACCCCGAAAGTACTTTTTCTTATTTTGTGGATGATTAAAAAAGCAGTCTTTGGTTAACTTGTAAGGTGACACGCCACGTTCTTTTCGACACAATCCCCGAATGGTTCTTTCCTATTTCTCGGCCTTAGTCAATTTTCTTATTGACAAATTTATGCTACCCGATCTCTTTATCTCTTTATCAAGCATATATTAGACGGTCTGAAAATGCAAGCTACCATCTCCAATACTGATCAGTTTTACCACATAAATAAAGCAAAAAAAAAACCAACAAAAAAACAAACAAAACAAAATAGTAAATAGTTTAATAATAATAATAATAATAATAATAATAATAATATATATATATATATATATATATATATATATATTCTTGTATGTGCATTGTCCTTTCAGGACGTAGGCGATCATGGCCTTCCACGTATCCCTATCCCTGATGACTCTTCGCACGCTTTTACGCCACGCAATCACCATTCTGACATCCACCTGCTTAGGCCTGTCAAGTACGTTATACACTGTTTTCCCCTGTCTCTCCTTCCTTCTATCTGGCATGTTCGTATCATATTCTCCAAACCCTTCTACCTCATTGCATGTGCCAGGAAATTTAGCTATCTTTTCCTGATGCTCAGTATTAATTTCCTTTTCTTTCCATCCTTACTAAAACCTCATGCTTGATCCATGATATTCAATTGTGATAATGTTTATCGCCAAGGTTATCTTTCAGTAGTTTTATGTATAAAATGAATTTCGGAAAGCAGGTTTTTATCGTAAAATGCTCGATATCTGGGTGTAGATAAAGCCTTGATAAGTACAGATTTTATCTCTAACAAAACAGATTCATGCTGAGTTCGAAGTTTTGTGTGGACCCCGTTATGATAGTCTCACTCGTCAGGGCTGTTTGCAAAGAGAAACAAAAGAATATTTACAGTCATTTTTAGTGACAGAATTTTGCAGTTATTTTTTGTTACCACAACTTACATCCCTAAATATAATCTCAGAAGGAGATTGAAAGTACTTGGGAACATCGAGAAATTAATAATAAAATCAACTGTCAACGTTACAGCTCATTTCTTACAATTTTCAATGATAATAAGCGAAAAATTATCCGTGAGTATGAACGGACGTTATTAAACATAAGCAGACACAATGTTTGCAATTTATTTTTCAGTTCTAACAAAGTCATATCCCTGTCATCAAATTGCTATAAATATTAACACCAAAAGCTAGCTTATAGTGAGCTTTTAATTTACTCACCCACCCCCATCCTCCAACTTTATTCATCATCCAATGTAGACTTAATTTCTATTAGCTAATCAAGACGTAACCACAAAAGCATTCTTAATTTTCTTTTTATGCCACTCCTTCCCTGTCTAAAAAGGTGAAAAGGTGCAAAGAATTGTTCTTAAATTTCCAAAATCATTCCTATCACCAGTTAACACAATTGTATATATATATATATATATATATATATATATATATATATATATATATATTTTTATATATAAGCGTTTCACCCCGAGCAAGGCATGTCACTGCCACTACTGCGCAGGGGACTACGTAGAGTGGAGAAAGGCTGATTAAATATAGGAAATGTCAGAGGGTGGGTGATAGGCGGGTAAGGATACCGAGAATGAGGGTTGGGTAGATGAGAGTGTTCTGAGAATAATTGGGAGTTAGTGTGATAGGAGGTGTCTATTGATCCTACATTTAAACACCTGGAGATTGTAACTGTCGGGAAAGCAGACTTGTGGAAGGGAGTTCCACAGGCGGGAAGCGCGAGAAAAGAAGCTGTTGGAGTAGAATTTACGGTTACATCTTATTTGTTTAACTGTAAAAGGGTGGGACCTCGTTGCTAATCTAGTATCTCGTGTAAATTCCTGCGTAGGCGGCACCAGTGATCTAAGCTCATCGGAGCAGAAGCCATGAAAGTACTTGTAGAAAAGGCACAGGGAAGCCACATCACGCCGGTGAGAAAGCGGCTGCAGCCGGTCTGCCAAGTCAGTATCAACCACGTTACAGATCCTCCTTTGTATTTTGTCAAGAAGCCCAAGGAGAGCAGCAGGGGCACCCAACCAGATATGGCAGCAATATTCAATACACGGGCGGATGGTAGATTTGTATATGTGCAGAATAGATTCAGGTGGGAAAAATTTCCGGGCCCTGCACAGGGAGCCGACTTTCATAGCAGCAGATTTGGCAATGGATTCAATATAGTCATTCCATTTGAGGTCCGCCGAGAGTGTAAGGCCAAGAAGGCGTAATATTTTACTCTCTGGGAGGCTAGCCTGTCCCATGCTAATGGGAGGTAGATGCGATTGTCTATGGTGTATATGGTAAAACTTAATATGTATGTTATATTTCCGCGTATAAAGCGAAATTTAAATATTACTCCCAAAATAGGTGTTTGCCTATTACTTATTGTAATAACTTTAAATCATGGGGCATACATGAATCTGCTCTATTAAAGTACAAACTCTACACCCCCAATATCGAGCACTTTACGATAAAAAGCTGTTTGAAGGAATACACTTTATCAGTGAAACCATTGAAAAGCATCAATCTTAGCGCTAACCATTGCCACAATTATATATATATATATATATATATATATATATATATAACCGGCCATAGTTATTAGGTCACTCCAGTTTTTTAAAAGTAATGGTGTATTTCATAATATTTTTAGTATTTCTACCCAAGTGGATAAATCTAAATGGAAATAGAATGTTCTTTTGTTATTATAACTTTGCAAAATTTTACAAGGCAGCCAGGAAGCCTTTGCTTCGACCAGCCAATAAGAACAAGAGACTAGCATAGGGAAGCGAGCACAAAAACTGGACACCAGAACAGTTCATTTGGTGCACATGTTATTGTGCAGTATTAACAAAACAACCATTCTATTTTCATTTAGAATTATCCACTTGGAAATAAATATTAAAAATAGTATGAAAGACATAATTTTTTTTTTAAATCTGCGGTGGCCTAATAATTATGACCGGTTGTGTGTATATATATATATATATATATATATATATATATATATATATATCAATTCAGATACTTCAATCCAAGGGAAAAAAGCAGGAAGGTAAATTCCAAAAAACCCGATCCTAATTAATATTAAAAATTTATTTTAATATTAAAAAATGATACAGGAAGAGAGCTCCATGTAATAAAATATTACAGAGCAAATATATATTAAAAAAGGATTAATTCAAAGATGTTGAATGGCCATTTCGATATGAAGATCCCCACGGGGGACGACACATCACCTCAGCAACAGTTCTTTTCTTATTTATTTGATTTTATTCTATCTTTTTCTTTTTCTTTTTCGTTTTCTTTTTCTTTTTCTTTCCCTTTATTTTTATTTTTATTTTATTTTATTTTATTATTTATTTATTTTTTAATTTCTTAGCAATCTATTTAAAAAGGAAAAGTAGACTAATTTTTCTCCAGTTTCTGAAAGTTTTTTTCTGTTGCTGAGGTGATGTGTCGTCCCCCGTGGGGATCTTCATATCGAAATGGCCATTCAACATCTTTGAATTAATCCTTTTTTAATATATATATATATATATATATATACGGGCTAGCGACTCCGACTGACACCGAATCGAGTTTCGATCCCGGCCTGAAATAAGTGGATGTCTAGCCACACTGATAAGCTGTGATACAGCGAAACAGGCTTGTATGTAGATGACTAATATATATATATATATATATATATATATATATATATATATATACACAATTTGCTACATTTATAACTTATTATTTATTTAACTGATCAGTATTGGAGATAGCAGCTTGCATTTTTCAGACCGCATAATATATACTTGATAAAGACAGGGTGCAGCATAAGTTTATCAATAAGAAAATTGACTATGGCCGAGACATCAGAGAGGACCATGCAGAGGTTGTGTAAAAAAAAACTAAGCTAGTATGCTTATGTATGGATCGCGGAAGGCTAACATTTGCCTGGTAAATCAGTCAGTTAAGTGTCATACGTGATACGCACTTTGGGCGATCATGTTTCGAAAGTGACATGACCGGGCGGGAGATTATCCTGCTGTAGGTTGCCATTACTTTCTGCGATAGACTGGTTGGCAGCCAAGGCAATAGAACCCAATCTGTCCTGCTATTTGACTCATAGCTAGAGGGGGGAGAGATGTATTATATTATTAAGTAGTAATTAGTGGGGAATCAGATTATTACTTCATAACAATAGAAAATCGATCCCCCACTTTATGCCCAGTAGAAGCCTTAATCATGTTTATAACTATTATATTCAGTCAGTCAATTCAGTACCATACGCGATATACGCTTTGGGCGATCATGTCTCGGAAGAGATATGACTGATTGGGCAGAAGATTATCCTGCAGTAGGTTGCCATTATTTTCTGCGGTAGGGTATTTCTACGTAAGTAAATGTAATGATTTCAAATCGGATCCCCGATTTGTCTTTCCGAGTCGATATCCACTGACCCACAACGCACATAGGCTAACTACTGATGTAAATATTTTAGGTTAAAACAATTCAAATTATGATTAAACTACTTTTATAAATTTTACATTCATATGCTGTATTCAAGAGAAGATTACACAAGAATTTGTAAAAATTCCTTTGCACAACACGCACAAGTAACAAGTAACAAACAAATATTTCATTCTATGGTTGTGTTCACACCAATCAATATTTCTCATCGTAGTTTTAAATAACCACAGTTCGAACAACAAAGAATCTGTATTTCGAAACATCATTCTTTATCATTATAATGTTAAATAGCAACAACATTTGTATTGAGTTGTCCGGAAAGTTCATACCAGTTTTTAGGCCTTCACATTCTAACTCGCCAGAACACGACAAAATTTATCGACAGATATAATGTGCTTCTGTCAGTCAGTCAAGTGCCATACGTGAAACACGCTTGGGCGATCATGTCTCGAAAGAGACATGATTGACTGGGCAGAAGATTATCCCGCAATAGGTTGCCATTGCTTTCTGCGGTAGACTGGTTGTCGACCAAGGCTATAGAACCCAATCTGTCCTGTTATTTGACTCATAGCTAGAGGGGAAAGAAATGTATTTTATTAATAAGTAGTAATAAATGGGGGATCAGTTTATTACTTCATAACAATATACAAGTGATCCCCCACTTTATGACCAGTAGAAGCCTTAATCATGTTTTCAACTATTATATTCAGTCAGTCAGTTAAGTGCTATACGTGAAACACGCTTAGGCGATCATGTCCCGAAAGAGACATGATTGACTGGGCAGAAGATTATCCCGCAATAGGTTGCCATTGCTTTCTGCGGTAGACTGGTTTCCAGCCAAGGCTATAGAACGCAATCTGTCCTGTTATTTAACCCATAACTGGAAGGAAGAGACGGATTAATACCTTTCCTATGGGTACTTGCGCGTAAGTGAATGCAATGAATTCTACTAGAATTCGAACTCGGTTCCCCGATTTCTCTTTCCGAGTCGATATCCACTGCACCACAACGCACATAATATGCTTACATTTCCGATAAGAGCAGCCTTCAAACTATCTCTTGAGAAACAAATTTTAGAATTACTTAATTCGCGTCTATTTTGCATTACTATGTAAATGGAAGATAATGAGGTGCATTTTAAACACGTGATGAGTTTTATTAGCGTAATGAGGGCCTGAAGAATTTAATACTTACAGGCCGGATAGAGGCAAAAAGAGACACGGAAAAGCAGCGCGAGACCTGCTTGATAGGTCTGAGCAAATAGATGGCGGGATTTGGGAGAGATACCAAGATATAATTTTTACTGCGTTATATTGCAACAATGAGCACTCTTCTATTAACGCCTGAAAAATATTCATATATATCGCGTATACGAACATATATATATATATATATATATATATATATATATATACTTATTTACATTTTATGTATATATATATATATATATATACTTATTTATTTACATTTTATATATATATATATATATATACTTATTTACATTTTATATATATATATATATATATATACTTATTTACATTTTATATATATATATATATATATATATATATATATATATACTTATTTACATTTTATATATATATATATATATGTGTGTGTGTGTGTGTGTGTGTGTGTGTGTGTGTGTGTGTGTGTGTTGTAATTTTCTTATTGCAATGGTTTATAAACGCATTAAATTACTACCAAAAAACTTACGTTTTCAGAATAGTACTGTTCTTGCGTTGTGGTACAGTAGATATCGGCTCGGAACAAGAAACCGGGGAGCCGAGTTCGAATTCAAGTTGAATCCATTTTATTCACTTACGCGCAAATACCCTTGGGTGTATGTCGAGCTGATTAATTTACAAGGTATTTCGAACTGACCTCTTATTTTAATTTACGGGATTAAATTTTTCTCGTTCTAACGTCTATCACGTCCCATTCTTATTTTTAGTACTGCTCGTTTATTGCACGCCCTCAGCAATAGACTAATCGATAAAAAACGTTGGTTCGTGATTTTGCTGACATAGCAATTGAGATTTCGGATGTGCGTTGTAGTGTATTGGATATCGGCTCGGAACGAGAAATCGGGGAGCCGAGTTCGAATTCCAGCTGAATTCATTGCATTCACTTACGGTCAAATACCCTTGGGAAAGGTATTAATCCGTCTATTCCTTCCAGTTATGGGTTAAATAGCAGGACAGATTGGTTTCTATAGCCTTGGTCGGCAACCAGTCTACTGCAGAAAGCAATGGCAACCTATTGCGGGATAATCTTCTGCCCAGTCAGTCATGTCTCGAAAGATACATGATCGCCCAAGCGTGTATCACGTATGGCACATAACTGACTGACTGTTCTTCACGTCGTATTTTAAAATAAATGGTAAAAATTATTTATTTGGAAAATATAAGATAAGTTCATGGATATTTATGAAATTAGGAAGTCGTTGTTGTAGAAAATGATTTAGGTGTGTCAATATTGTTCAATCAAAAATGAGAAATAGATTGAACTAAGATTTGGGTCGAGAAAGTAAACTTAACCTGATTTCGTAGCATGACACTTTTTAATTTTGACTGGGTAAGATGCATGTAGGGTCCATACATTTTTTAAATTGGTAGACAAAATTTTTTAACAGCAGGCTGGATTCAAGTTTTCATCAAATTATATTTTGTATTACCTCATGAGTTAAATAGGCTAGAATATTTCGGTTACAATTAGAATGAAATAATTATGGTTTACTAAGGTATATTGTAGTTAAGAAAAATAAGTAAATATTTTGTGGGTCATTTATTTTAATAAAATATTTTTCTGATTTTTAAGTTATATTGGACCATAAGTTATAAATGAGCAATTTCAGTGCAGCAAAATCAGATTTTACTCTAAAGATTTTGTATAAAAGAACGATACAGTAGCGAGAGGTTTGCAACGATTCGTCTGTGTGACAGGGGTGGCCGGGTGAGAAATTATTTATCACCCCAAAAGACAAGTTTACGAGTTTATATTCTATCGAGACTGGGTTAGCTCCAGTATTTGTAAATAATTCTGAGATGAGGAAACATTTACATCATTTATATTTTTCAGACTGTTGTCCTCATATTTGTTGCCATATTCACCTTCAATATCTGTCTATATTTCTGAGATGAGGTATTGTAATTATTTACACTATTTACATTGTTCGGAATGTTGTCCTCATCTTTGTTGCCATATTCACCTTCAATATCTGTCTATTTTTCTGAGATGAGGTATTGTAATTATTTACACTATTTGCATTGTTCAGACTGTTGTCCTCATCTTTGTTGCCATATTCACCTTCAATATCTGTCTATATTTCTGAGATGAGGTATTGTAATTATTTACACTATTTACATTGTTTGTCCTCATCTTTGTTGCCCTATTCACCTTCAATATCTGTCTATATTTCTGAGATGAGGTATTGTAATTATTTACATTATTTACATTCTTCAGACTGTTGTCCTCATCGTTGTTGCCATATTCACCTTCAATATCTGTTTATATTTCTGAGATGAGGTATTGTAATTATTTACACTATTTACATTGTTCGGACTGTTGTCCTCATCTTTGTTGTCATATTTACCTTCAATATCTGTCTATATTTCTGAGATGAGGTATTGTAATTATTTAAACTATTTACATTGTTCGGACTGTTGTCCTCATCTTTGTTGCCATATTCACCTTCAATATCTAACTATATTTCTGAGATGAGGTATTGTAATTATTTACACTATTTACATTGTTTGTCCTCATCTTTGTTGCCCTATTCACCTTCAATATCTGTCTATATTTCTGAGATGAGGTATTGTAATTATTTACATTATTTACATTCTTCAGACTGTTGTCCTCATCGTTGTTGCCATATTCACCTTCAATATCTGTTTATATTTCTGAGATGAGGTATTGTAATTATTTACACTATTTACATTGTTCGGACTGTTGTCCTCATCTTTGTTGTCATATTTACCTTCAATATCTGTCTATATTTCTGAGATGAGGTATTGTAATTATTTAAACTATTTACATTGTTCGGACTGTTGTCCTCATCTTTGTTGCCATATTCACCTTCAATATCTAACTATATTTCTGAGATGAGGTATTGTAATTATTTACATTATTTACATTGTTCAGACTGTTGTCTTCATTATTGTTGCCATATTCACCTTCAATATCTGTCTATATATCTGAGATGAGGTATTGTAATTATTTACACTATTTACATTGTTCGGACTGTTGTCCTCATCTTTGTTGCCATATTCACCTTCAATATCTGTCTATATTTCTGAGATGAGGTATTGAAATTATTTACGCTATTTACATGGTTTAGACTGTTGTCCTCATCTTTGTTGCCATATTCACCTTCAATATCTGTCTATATTTCTGAGATGAGGTATTGTAATTATTTACACTATTTGCATTGTTCAGACTGTTGTCCTCATCTTTGTTGCCATATTCACCTTCAATATCTGTCTATATTTCTGAGATGAGGTATTGTAATTATTTACACTATTTACATTGTTCAGACTGTTGTCCTCATATTTGTTGCCATATTCACCTTCAATATCTGTCTATATTTCTGAGATGAGGTATTGTAATTATTTACACTGTTTACATTGTTCAGACTGTTGTCCTCATATTTGTTGCCATATTCGCCTTCAATATCTGTCTATATTTCTGAGATGAGGTATTGTAATTATTTACACTGTTTACATTGTTTGGACTGTTGTCCTCATCTTTGTTGCCCTATTCACCTTCAATATCTGTCTATATTTCTGAGATGAGGTATTGTAATTATTTACACTATTTGCATTGTTCAGACTGTTGTCCTCATCTTTGTTGCCATATTCACCTTCAATATCTGTCTATATTTCTGAGATGAGGTATTGTAATTATTTACACTATCTACATTGTTCAGACTGTTGTCCTCATATTTGTTGCCATATTCACCTTCAATATCTGTCTATATTTCTGAGATGAGGTATTGTAATTATTTACACTGTTTACATTGTTCAGACTGTTGTCCTCATATTTGTTGCCATATTCGCCTTCAATATCTGTCTATATTTCTGAGATGAGGTATTGTAATTATTTACACTGTTTACATTGTTTGGACTGTTGTCCTCATCTTTGTTGCCCTATTCACCTTCAATATCTGTCTATATTTCTGAGATGAGGTATTGTAATTATTTACACTATTTGCATTGTTCAGACTGTTGTCCTCATCTTTGTTGCCATATTCACCTTCAATATCTGTCTATATTTCTGAGATGCGGTATTGTAATTATTTACACTATTTACATTGTTTGGACTGTTGTCCTCATCTTTGTTGCCATATTCACCTTCAATATCTGTCTATATTTCTGAGATGAGGTATTGTAATTATTTACACTATTTGCATTGTTCAGACTGTTGTCCTCATCTTTGTTGCCATATTCACCTTCAATATCTGTCTATATTTCTGAGATGAGGTATTGTAATTATTTACACTATTTACATTGTTCAGACTGTTGTCCTCATATTTGTTGCCATATTCACCTTCAATATCTGTCTATATTTCTGAGATGGGGTATTGTAATTATTTACACTGTTTACATTGTTCAGACTGTTGTCCTCATATTTGTTGCCATATTCGCCTTCAATATCTGTCTATATTTCTGAGATGAGGTATTGTAATTATTTACACTATTTACATTATTCGGACTGTTGTCCTCATCTTTGTTGCCATATTCACCTTCAATATCTGTCTATATTTCTGAGATGAGGTATTGTAATTATTTACACTATTTACATTATTCGGACTGTTGTCCTCATCTTTGTTGCCATATTCACCTTCAATATCTGTCTATATTTCTGAGATGAGGTATTGTAATTATTTACACTATTTACATTGTTCTGGACTTGTTGTTTCCTTCATCTTTGTTGCCATATTCACCTTCAGTATCTGTCTATATTTCTGAGATGAGGTATTGTAATTATTTACACTATTTACATTGTTTGGACTGTTGTCCTCATCTTTGTTGCCATATTCACCTTCAATATCTGTCTATATTTCTCAGATGAGGTATTGTAATTATTTACACTATTTAAATTGTTTGGACTGTTGTCCTCATCTTTGTTGCCATATTCACCTTCAATATCTGTCTATATTTCTGAGATGAGGTATTGTAATTATTTACACTATTTACATTGTTTGGACTGTTGTCTTCATTATTGTTGCCATATTCACCTTCAATATCTGTCTATATTTCTCAGATGAGGTATTGTAATTATTTACACTATTTAAATTGTTTGGACTGTTGTCCTCATCTTTGTTGCCATATTCACCTTCAATATCTGTCTATATTTCTGAGATGAGGTATTGTAATTATTTATACTATTCATATTGTTAGGACTGTTGTGTGTATATTTATTGACATTTTTACGACATTTTAGCCGTTGTATGCATGGCTCAGTGGATATAAGCATTGATTAGTTCCAATGACCGAACCCATACAGTTGTGAGTTCACTACCAGGCTACATCAATTTTGAAAAAATAAAAAAAGAGAATTAAGTTAAAGGGAGATAATGTTATAGGTACTGTAAGTGGCATCGAACATGGATGGAGAATAATATTTCCACTGATGAAAATAAAGGTTCCGGTTCGAAATTCCTGGCACCTGAAGAAGGCCGGAGCCACAACGGCTTAAACATCGTAATGTCTCTTCTACACATAAGTTCACTCCGATTAGCTTAGCTCCCTGGTGCCCCCACTGCATGAATTAATTCTGACTAGCGACTAGGCTCCACCCTTTTACGGTGAAACTAATTAAAAGTAACTACAACTTCTACTTTTCAGCTTCTTTTCTTGCACTTGTTGAATTTCTTTCCGGATACGTAATTCCCTGAAAGCTACAATCTCCTAGAATTTAAATGCAAGGGCAGTCGTCATCTCTTGTATTCTTCACTCGCATCTTTACCCTGACAACACTTGTATCATGTTCTTCTTCCTTTCCATTCGAAGCTATTGAAACCCTCTTCACACCGGTGTTCTCATCATTCTGTTATTAATACTCTGACACCCATTGCAACCTGTTCCTCTTTCTCATAACTCACTTCTTATTTACCCTCCTACGCACCAGTGGCAGTTTTTCCTTGCTTGGGGTGAAATTATTAAAAGAATAACTATGAGAACAACAGTCTGAACAGTGTAAATAATGAGTGGTTCAATATGAATTATGGAATCAGTAGAATGTGCGTTATGGTGGAGTGGATATCGGCTCAGAACGAGAAATCGGGGAGCCGAGTTCGAATTCCAGTTGAAGTCTTTGCATTCACTGACACGCAAATACCCTTGGGAAAAGTATTAATCCGTCTCCTATCTCCAGTTATGAGTTAAATAACAGGAGAAATTGGGTCTATAGCCTTGGCTAGTAACTATTCTACCGCAGAATATGATGGCAACCTAGTGCGAGATAATGTTCTGCCCAGAAGTCGAGACATGATCACCCAAGCGTGTAACATGTATGGCGCTTAACGAACCCACTGACTCTATATTCAATCTGATCTGGATCTTAAAAAACTAGATGATAAAAAGAGTACAACCTGAAGTCGGACAGAAAAACCGACCATTTTTTTTTTTCATTATATTTAGTGACTAAGAGTTTGTACGAATTCTATTTTAGACTAGGTTGATTTAAAATCAAAAGAACCTTTCAAGGCACGGAGCTTCCATGAATGGTCGAAAGTTAAATATATCAGCAATTCGAATATATAACTAAAAATATTTATCCGTTTTTAATTTTCAAAGTATCTTCTTCGATTTTGTAACACGGATAGGAAAATATCTCGCTTTTCATACTCATGAATTAGGCATATTTATATCAAAATGCTAAACTAAGAATAAATGAGCGGTTTATTTTTTAGGTTATTGGTTTGCGTTGACATTTATGGAAATCATTTGAATCAAATGGCGTCAGTCGCCAATTTGCCCACAAGGCAGACAAAATGGCAGAGAGAAATGCTGTAATCACAGCCAGTTCCGCGGTTTTTTCAGAGACATGAAAAGAAAGTGAATAAAGAACTTTAAAGGCAACACTTTTGACAAATTATCATTCGAGAAAGCGATTTCCTTCTCTCAATTTCTCTAGGTCTCCTTATTTATCGGTCCTTTACTCTCTCTCTTCTCTCTCAATCATTTATTTCAATTTACTTTCCAATCTATCTATCTATCTATCTATCTATCTATCTATCTATCTATCTATCAGTCTGTTCATATCTATCTATCTATCTATCTATCTATCTATCTATCTATCAATCTATCTCATTCTGTTCATATCTATCTATCTATCTATCTATCTATCAATCTATCTCAGTCTGTTCTATATCTATCTATCTATCTATCTATCTATCTATCTATCTATCTCAGTCTGTTCATATCATATCTATCTATCTATCTATCTATCTATCTATCTATCTATCTATTAGCACAGCCTGTTTTATCTATCTATCTATCTATCTATCTATCTATCTATTAGCACAGCCTGTTTCTATCTATCTATCTATCTATCTATCTATCTATCTATCTATCTATCTATCTCAGTTTGTTCATATCTATCTATCTATCTATCTATCTATCTATCTATCTATCTATCACAGTCTGTTCATATCTATCTATCTATCTATCTATCTATCTATCTATCTATCTATCTATCTATCTATCAGTCTGTTCATATCTATCCATCTATCTATCTATCTATCTATCACAGTCTGTTCTATATCTATCTATCTATCTATCTATCTATCTATCTATCTATCTATCTATCTATGACAGTCTGTTCATATCTATCTATCTATCTATCTATCTATCTATCTATCTATCTATCTATCTATCTATCTAAGTACATTCTAATCTGTTTATTCAAAATATAGAAGTTAATGTTTTTACACCATAATTCATACTAAAAATCCGATGTTTCATCATATGTTTTCGCCCAAATACACAACCACACACACACACACACACACATATATATATATATATATATATGTAGGATTAATATCATGTTGACTCGTCATATATATATATATATATATATATATATATATATCGTTTTGCTCTTCAGCAATATATATATATATATATATATATATATATATATATATATATCCAAGTATAGAATATATATATATATATATATATATATATTGTGTGTATTTTGGCAGCATTTTTTATTAATACAGGTTTTGTTGAATAATATAGACAAGTTCTGTCTATTTATTTTGCATAGGATCTTTTCGTATAGTTTGATAAGCTTGATGGTGCTATCGTTAAAAGATATATATATTATAGCACCCAAGGTGCTATTAAGTTTTCATCTACCTTTGTATTGAGCGCTTTCTGTTTGATGGTTACTCGTGTTGTTGTTTTTTCTTTGGGCTTCGTGCTGATTTCTGTCCGAACACTTTTGACAGACTTTCATATCCAAAGCTCTTTGTTTTTTTGAAGCCATTTTTTTCTTCGTTCGAATGTTTTCGAGGAAGCTTTTCAAGACGAGCATAACTATAACTATAATCACGTTTATATATATATATATATATATATATATATATGTGTGTGTGTGTGTGTGTGTGTGTGTGTGTGTGTGTGTGTGTGTGTGTGTGTCTAGATATATATATATATCAGTTTGCTCTTTAGCATATAATATCTATGTCTCTCGTGCAGTATGGGATTCAATGACAGGTTGAATCAAATCAACTTTCTATGAGAAATTTATATACTTAAGAATTTTGATGCGTGGTGATCCCATAGTTAAAGGAGTCACCCAAAATGACTGTGATTTAAGAAAAGAAAAGATATAATATTTTAACAATGTTCAGCAATATTTCAGCAGTAAGTCTATCTTCAAGTTACATTTAAAAACTATACAAGGATAAAAATATTTTTTGAAGATTACAAAAATGATAAATCTTTGTACAAACAACCCTTGCTTCAAGAAAAACTGAGGTCGAACTGGTAATTTTTGTAAATTTTAAAAATATATTTGTACCCAGTTTTAAGATATAATCTGAAGAAGACAAATAAACTGTAGAAATATTGTTGAACATTGTTAAAGCTTTAAGTCTTTTCTTTTTTTAAATCGGCTTCTTCTCTTAGTGTTGGAAAATATGGAGTTGCATTAATTATTATTATTATTATGTCATTCTTCATCATATTTCGATTTCTGCTATGGACGCACTACCTACCAAATCTGCGGGAAGACTTAAGGCAGGTCGTGGCGTGTTGTTATGGCTCCATTTCATGTTTTTTCTATCTTCGCCATCATCCCTACATAGACAAATCTCTCCTTAGTGTGTGGGCTGTACTTAATAAGACAGTTTTTTGTATATCTCTTAAGCTGGGGTTACCAGGAATTCTTTCAATGTGTTGATTTGTTCCATTTTTTATCATTCCAAATGCACCTACTATCACTGGCACGATTCTTGTTTTCAATTTCCACATTTTTTCTATTTCAATTTCCAGGTCTTTATATTTTGACTGTTTTTCAAATTCCTTGGTTGCTATGTTACAATCCGCTGGACAAGCCATATCAATTAATAGACATATGTTTTCTTTCTGGTTTTTAACAATAATGTCCGGCCCATTTGCTTCAATTTTTCTGTCTGTGTAACTGGTGTAATCCCATAGAATGGTGACATCTTCTCTTTCTGTAACCGGTGCTGGATGATGTTCATACCAGTGTTTGTTTACAGATTTTCCATAGTGTTTGCACATTGTCCATATTATGTAAATATTATTATTATTATTATTATTATTATTATTATTATTATTACACTGGTCAACGCAGTTTTTGCTGCAAAGAAACAAATCCCGTTTTTAAGCTAATTTGATGGTGCTGATTCCGAAAATGAACTTTCATTTTCATGGTTAGTAACTGTTTTTGCTGTAAATGGCTGATTCTAGAAAGAAATATCAAAATTACGATTGTGACTGATCGCAACATTTAATTAATAAAGTTCTACCTGCAAACTGATAGGTTTCTAAGACAGAAACCTACCAGTTAGCAGGCAGAACTATCAATTTTTGTCAGCCACCTGAAATAAATTGTTTTTATAAAAAATAAGGGGTTTTTGAGTAAAAACATTTAAAATAGAAGTATCGAAGTTTTCGCCAAAATTTCAAATAACTTATAAACTTTATAAGTAATAAAATTTATTCTGTAATACACAAATATGAGTATTAATGTTAAGTTTTTACAAATCCATCTCGATAAATTTCCGGATAATTGCTTCAATGGCAGTGATGAACAAATGGGACGATTCCATCAAGACATAAAAATAATGAAAGAGCTCTACCAGGGACGGTGGAATAAAAGAATTATGGCTGATTACTGCTGCTGTGCGTTTTGGCACAGTGGATATCGGCTCGGAACAAGAAATCGGGGAACCGAGTTCGAATTCCAGTTGAATTCCTTGCATTCACTTACGCGCAAATACCCTTGGGAAAGGTATGAATCCGTCTCTTCCCTCCAGTTATGGGTTAAGTAGCAGGACAGATAGGGTTCTATAGCCTTGGTCGGCAACCAGTCTACCGCAGAAAGCAATGACAACCTACTGCGGGATAATCTTCTGCCAAGTCAATCATGTCTCTTTCGAGACATGATCGCCCAAAGCGTGTATCGCACATGGCACTTAACTGACTGACTGCTGCTGTATCAAAAGAGACTAAATAACATTGAACATGACAATAAAAAAGTGAGAAGCTTTTACCATAGTTCTGATGTGCATGAAGGCTTTATTTCCGCTGTTAATTCAAATGATTTGATTATAATATTTGTTGTTTTTGTTTTTCCATTCGTGTTGTTTTTAAATACGTAGAGTTTGATTGTTACTGGAAAATAGCATTTCTCTATAAGTAGACTAATATATTTTTGGTTTAAATACAATTTTACTTTGCGAAATATTGTCATCGGTCAATATCTACATATATATAGAAAAAATTATAAATGCTTTCTTAAAAAAAAGATAAGGCCTTTTTGTACAGCAAAAACAGTAGCGAACCAAGAAAAATTAAGGTTATTTTCAGATTCATTACCATAAAATTATCTAAAATAAATGTTTTGTGATTCGATACCACCCCATAGTCAGTGTTATTGGTATATTACACTAGGAAAAAACAAAAAACAACAACAAACAAAAAACAAAAAAACGGTTCTTTTTTCATCGCTGCAAAAAAGGGTTTACAGGGAAACGTTTTCTTCAATGAAAACCGACAATCCTGATACGAAAATATTTCTCACCTCAAAACATGCAGAATTTTTACAAAATGTGTCGAACAGTTGCCCGATAAATGGCATGAATTCATTGTAAATATTAGTGAAGATATGATAGAACATTATATAAGTGTACTTTATTTTTTAAAGAATAAATTTGATAAAAATACATTTTTATTTATATTATTTATGACTCGACCTGATATATATATATATATATATATATATATATATATATATATATATATATATAGTTATACACTGGGTGTTGTAATTTTATTTTAGTCAGTGTGTTGGCGCGCAATGTGTCAGGAGACAGGCTGTCTATTTGGAGCTTTGCGGACAAGGCGTAACTTTGTGAAAAACAAACGTATAAATTTCCTATATCTAGTAATATTATACCGACAACTAATTCAATAGAGTTCCTGCAGCGAATGTATTCACTGAAACAGCAAGAATAACAATCAGGTTTTGAAATATTGATAACTTAACCGATGCGTACATAAACAACAGTCAATTTTGTATAAACTCGA
The DNA here is from genome assembly GCA_037127315.1 of Ascarosepion bandense. Lineage (NCBI taxonomy): Eukaryota > Metazoa > Mollusca > Cephalopoda > Sepiida > Sepiidae > Ascarosepion > Ascarosepion bandense. The sequence continues at coordinate 300,538 of JBBBDQ010001542.1, forward strand.
ACAAATGCTTTAGGAAATATTGAAAAAAAAAATTATTTCTCGCAACACAAGTTATTAAAGACACTAAGAGGTGAGGTTGTCCAGTTTCTCAGAGTTTATGGAAAAAAATGAAGGAATAAACGAATGAACAGAAATAATAATAAACGAACACGAATTAAGAAGACAGAATATTGTATTCAGATTATTGAATATTAAAGTACATCAAGAATCCGGAAGATAAATCTATCGAAAAATGTCAGATAAAAAGAAACTTTTCGCATAGAACTTTCGATTATATCAAGCCCATTTAACTATAAAATGATGATTGTCACCCTATCGAGTCAGTCAGTTGAGTGTCATGCGTGAGACACGCTTGGGCGATCATGTCTCGAAAGAGATGTAACAGACTGAACAGAAGATCTTTCAGTAATAGGTAGCCATTACTTTCTTCGGTAGACTGGTTGCCAACCAAGGCCATAAAACCCACTCTATCCAGTTATTTAACTCATAGCTGGAGGTAGAAGTAATGGATTAATAGCTTTTTCCAGGGATTTTGCGCGTAAGTGAATGCAACTGGGATTCGAACTCGTCTCTCTAAGTTCTCGTTCCGAGCTGATATGCACTGCACCACAACACACTGTCCTACATATGCTTATAATGTACAGTTATTGCGTGCATAAAGCACCTCTACTCAATAACCATCTAACTTAAGTGGCTCTTAGGCCTTGTATTCTGCAAATAGTTGCTTTAAAAAAGACAAAATCATCTCAAAATAAAATTAAATACACTATAGTTAATGGAATTTATCTACATTTCTTCTGAATTTAAACTGATACAGTTCCAAATAAATTTAGTTTTTTAACTGAACAAAGAATTTAAGTTTGAAGTATGATCACATTGCTGTTAATAAAATTGTAAAACAATTAACTTTAAAATATTTCGAATACGATTCATAATTTTGCAGAACGTAGAACAGAATTGCTAGACCGATTTCAAATTCGGGTTTCATCTGTTTATCTTTCGTTTGAATACTCTTAGGAACGTCATGTATTCAATTCTGTCTGCATTATTTTTCGATGAGTGCCAACTTGAAAAAATATCTTTTATGCGTCGATCGTTAACGGAGAATGCGAATTGACCTGCGCATACAGCAAGCAGGAAAATGGAGCCATCTTTGCTGTCATTTTAACTTTCTTCATGGCCACAAAGCTATGTTATGGAAAAAGCAGACAAACCATGTCTAACCAGAGAAATCATATATCAGGAATATTTTTGCATTTGAATTGAAAGCTGGCATGATAAGGCTGGCCTTATGGTAGTGTGAGACATACCTGCTGGGCTTGAGCATGTGGATGGCAGAGCGGCGTTAGGAAGATATATCAAGAGCAAAAGTGTCGGGAGCGACAAGGGATAGGGTCAAGTAGAATTCCATAATCATCTCTGTCCTGAAGAAACTTGACACATAAAAAAAGATTCCCTGTTCATTTTTAAGATTTAAGTTACATGAGTTTTCCATTCTGTAGCAGGTAAACTCAGTCATCTTTGCTCTAAGTCACTCGTTCCCCACTTCTGTAGCCTGGTTAGAGGGAGATAACTCATGACTACCAAAAGAGGCATTGCACAAGGAATGAGAATGATATAATCCAATCATCGTATTAAAGGGTTCGGTTCAAAATTCTCAGCATCTGAAGAAGGCCGGAACGCAAAACGACCGAAACGTTGTACAAATGGCAATAAAGAGGAGGACAATAGTTTGAATAATGTAAATAGTGTAAATACTACCTTGAATGTGCGTTGTGGTGCAGTGGATATTGGCTCAGAACGAGAAATCGGGGAGCCGAGTTCGAATTCCAGTTGAATCTATTGTATTCACTTACGTACAAATACCCTTGGCAAAGGTATTAATCTGTCTCTTCCCTCCAGTTATGGGTTAAGCAGCAGGACAGATAGGGTTTTATAGCCTTGTCTGGCAACCAGTCTACCGCATAAAGCAATGGCAACCTACTGCGGGATAATTTTGTGCCCAGTCAGTCATGTCTCTTTCCAGACATGATTGCCCAAGCGTGTGTCTCGTATGGCACTTAACTGACTGACTACCTCATCTCAGAAATATATACAAATATAATGATCTATTATTCAACATCGTACAAATGGCAACAAAAATGAGGACAATAGTGTAAATACTGTAGATTCAGCCTCATTTCAGAAATATAGACAAAGACGAAACATTTTTTATATTTGTATTAAAACTGTCATGATAAACCTGACATGATAATACTGGGCTTACAACCATATCACGTTGAAACACCGTGTCCCGTGTAATCACTGCATTCAGTAACGATTTATCTTGAGCAGTTTTTAGGTCTTGTATTGGGTGAATAGATGCTGTATTCAAGAAACCGGTTATCTTCGAGACGCCATGGCTTGCACTTGATGTCATAATATCGGTATACCTATCCAGTTACTTCATTGAATTGATAATGTTGGTCTTATGGCTACATCACGTTCAAACAGCGGTTCAAGTACGATCACGGATGTTAAGCAACGTCAAGCCTGGCCAATACCATGATTGATGAACCTTTAGGAAAACCTGGTGGTATGAGCTTGCATACAGGGTGGTACAATGGCTCGGAATTGTTAATCGGAGAACGGAGCTTTAGTTCTGGTCGGGATTGTTATATTCACTTACGCGTAAATACACTTGTGAATGGTTTCAGTCCACATAATATCTCCGGTCTGTCTTTAAGATTTCTAGCTTGACTTTCCTATTCTGTAGCAGACAAACGCAGGAATATTTGCTGTCAGTCATTCTTCAGAACCGTAGAGCAAGGTTATAGAAAAAAACAGATAATTTATGTCTAAATATAGAACATTTTTTTATATTTGAATTGGAAGCTGACACGATATTGCTGGCCTTATGGCTACATCACATTAAACACCTTTTCCCGTATAATCACTCCATTCAGCAATGATCTATCGTTAGTGGTTCTTAAAGACAGTTAATGTATTTAAGAAAAAGGTTATCTCTGAGTCGCTATGGTTTCCAGATTATGTCACAAGTGTTATATATCCATAAACAACAAACACGTATATATATAAAAATATATCAAGTGATATTTTTATTAATGAACGATGGACCGTGTGGCCTAGTGAACAGAGAGTTGAGGGAGCGCGCCTCTAAGGGTTGGCAGGGTGACGGGGGGTGTCGTCGTATCTGTTCTCCTCTACGTCTCTCTGCCTAGACTGCCTGTCGAGACTGACTGACTGTGACTCTGACTCTGACTCGTCTGTCGAGACTGACTGCCTGTGACTGACTCTTCTGTCGAGACTGTCTGACTGCTTCTTCTTCGACTTCTCGCGAATCCTTGTTTTCGAGGTCTTTTTATATCTTCCAAAACCGGAACTTGTTTCTTCCGGGTTTTGCCTCGATCCGCGACGCCCACGCGATTCTCAGAGTCACCTGTCTGTTTGCCTGCGTAGGCATTTCCGCCGCTGTCGGAAATAGGGTCAAAGTGACATCCGCTACTTTTCATCAACCGGGAACACCCACGCTTCATCAGCCTTCTTGGGTGGGGCCAGACCGTTATATTACAACAAGTTAGTCTACTTTTTCAGTTTGTTTGTTGAATTGGAAGCTGACATGATAATGCTGGGTTTAAGCTTACAACACGTCGATAGTTAAACAACATCGAGCCAGGATCGTACCAAAATAGCTAACCACTTGGGAATATGCGATGCTTTGAATGTAACGGCAATGTAATGGCTCAGAATTATAGAAATTATAGGTTCCACTTTGGTCAGAACGCGCATTGGCAAGGCCAAGGGCTCATTTCAAAAGTTAACCAGACTACTGAGAGACAGGAAGATCTCATTAGAAACAAAGAAAAGAGACTAGACTTGCTATGCGATAAATGTTCTTCTTTAGAACAGCGAATTATGGACGATCTTATCAAGGATAAAGGAGAGGCCCGAAACAACAAAAACGTGGTTATACAGAAAGAGGCTGAGCATATAATGGACCGTGAGCAAGAACAAGCTATTGGAGAAGATGCAAACGAAAAGAAAACAGCATCAGAAAAGGACACATAAAGAGTAAGCAGGGCTTCAGTCAGTGATCATGTCTCGAAAGAGACATGACTGACTGGGCAGAAGATTATTCCGCAGTAGGTTGCCATTGCTTTCTGCGGTAGACTGGTTGCCGACCAAGGTTATAGAACCCAATCTGTCCTGTTATTTAACCCATAACTGGAAGGAAGAGACGGATTAATACCTTTCCCAAGGGTATTTGCGCGTAAGTGAATGCAATGAATTCAGCTGGAATTCGAACTCGGCTTCCCGATTTCTCGTTCCGAGCCGATATCCAATGCACCACAACACTTAGAGAATTTAATACTCACAGAAGAGAGAGAGAGAGAGAGAGAGAGAGAGAGAGGGGGGGGGGAAGGTAGTTCAGGACATATTTGATGGGCTTGAGTAAATGGATATTAAGAGTAAAAATATTTAGAGAGACAAGGAACAGGGACAAGTGGAGGTCCATGATCGCCTACGTTCTGAAGAGACACGGCACGTGAAGAGGAATAATCTTAAAAATTATATATGCGGGAGATTTTATTTCCAAAATACAAGTGCCGGATTGTGCGTTAATGAATAGAAGGTAGTCACATAAATACCCTTCGGAAAATTTTTAGAAAACGGAAATTAACTTTCAAATTATATCTAGATCCATTCTGCGCCGTATCAGCGAATATTGTCAACGTGAGTAACAAGTTCCGCCTATCGAAGTGTGCCATTTAACATATCCATTATGATGCTGATTGGTTGAACATTGAATAATGCAGTTTTTAATACACATTTTCAAATCGTTATGAAGGGCGTGAATGAAGGAAAGAGAGACAGAGGAAACTCTTTACTTTTTAGGAACTTTTCATAACACATTTGAATGTAGTTATGTACACTATTGGATATACGAATTGACGTGTCTGCAATTATAAGTGTTCGCGTACAGGCTCACAAAAAACTTGAATGTGGAGGTTCGCGTATATACATCGAAAATCACTTCATGAGTATCTGCGAAAGATAACAGAATATATATTTTATAATGTAATTGTGTCTATATGTAATTAAATACATTTATATATATGATGAACTCTCCAGCCGGATTCGAGGTATGAGGACCTGATAGCTTAGATGTTTTAGTTATGAGACCAAGGTAAACCGTCAGAAGACCCACACAAGTGATTTGATTAAAATGGTGAAGTCTTGTGTAGAACAATCCACACTTTTCGGAACTATTGATACACTCGGTCGGAGCTTATAAATGCCGCAGATGAAGCAGACAGTAGACCTCAAGCTTTTTTAATTACCCCGCAACAGGTTGCCAGTATCTGCTGCGGTAGACTGGTGGCCAGCCAAGGCTATAGAACCCAATCTGTTCTGTTATTTAACTCATAACTGGAAGTAAGGGACGGATTAACCCTCTAGGGCCATTCGTATCATATTTGATACAGCATGAAAACAAGCCTTGAAAGAAATATTTTCCTGAAAAATTTTTTAAGAGAAATATTTTATAAATTTCAAATGAAAGCAGTACTGACTGCTCAGTCAGTGAATACCAAATGTTTCCTTATAGGGAAATACCAAATGTTTCCTTATAGGGAAATACTGTATCAAATATGATACGAATGGCCCTAGAAGGTTAATACCTTTCCCAAGATTATTTGCGGTTAAGGGACTGCAGCGCATTCAACTGTAACTTGAACTCGGCTCCCCGTTTTCTCGTCCCGAGCCGATAGCCGTATATATATTCGCTTTCTGGCGATAAATCCTGGGTTTGAATCTTACCATGATCGATTTTTCAGGAAGATGTTATCGATCTGGAGGAGGCGATCCCAAAGTGCGGCACCTTTGGAAAGTACCTGGAAACAATACCACCGTTTGATCCAATCCTTGTAAGTGAAATTTGGTAGACGGCTCTCTTTGAGGAGCAGTCTATGGTTGGGCTAGCTCGAAGTCACAAGTCATCGTGACCGAGGATTTGAGCGTCCTAACCTTTTTCTGACTGTTGTTCACGCTAGATAACGTGCTCTCTCCTTGAAACTGTAGTTAAGGTCTGCTCAGCATAATTGCATTATAAACACTAGTTCGTATCTGTGGTTGTTGAATAAACACAAGTTTGTCTGAACAGGTGTCTACAATGGGGAGTAGCTAGCCATTCTGGTAAACGGGCATCCTTGATTACGAATGGCCACATAGTATATATATATATATTCAAATTAGGAAGATTATCGGAATTGGCTTATCTTTCTAATGTGAATATGTACAAGCTCTACATTAGATACTCATTGTCGATACTTAACTTTCAAATTGATTTTTACAGACGAACGTGTTTTATTGAAGCTTATATTTTAGCTTTAATTGATAGATAAAGGAACAAATTTACTATTTCGAGTAAACAAAATACTCTGGTGGATTTTAAACAGAAATTATATGTTTCAATTTCTCTAAAATGTTCTATTTTTTTTGCCATTTTTAGCGATCGACACATTTGTAAACAAATGACAATTTAATGACAACCGTAGTTTTCATATGAGTTTAAGATTTGACAGATTTTCCCTTTTTTATGTGCTGTGTTCTTTCACGATATGGGGGATTATGGATTTCTATTTGCCCCTATCACTTGTCACTCTTAATGATTTTCCTCTTTGGTCCTATCCCAAACTCTGCTCCACCATCTACCTGCTCAAGTCCATTAATAGGTCTCGTATTGCTTTCTCAGCGGATGTGCGTTGTGGTGCAGTGGATATCGGCTCGGAACGAGAAATCGGGAACCGAGTTCGAATTCCAGTTGAATTCATTGCATTCACTTGCGCGCAAATACCCTTGGGAAAGGTATTAATCCGTCTCTTCCTTCCAGTTATGGGTTAAATAGCAGGACAGATTGGGTTCTATAGCCTTGGTCGGCAACCAGTCTACCGCAGAAAGCAATGGCAACCTACTGCGGGATAATGTTCTGCCCTAGTCAGTCATGTCTCTTTCGAGACATGATCGCCCAAGCGTGTTTCACGTATGGCACTTAACTGATTGCTTTCTTCATTCTCTTTTTACCTCTATACTTCCTATGAGTATTATGTTCTCCAAGCCCCTCTTCCTCATTACGTGTCCTAGAAACCTCTGTTTTCTCTTCCTGGTGTAAAGTATAAATTTCCTTTTTGTTTGCATCCTCTAACAAACCTCGTGTTGCTCACATGCTCGATCTATGGTATATTCAGCAACTTTCAAGAGATTGTTTAGAATTTGCTCCTATATAGAAGGAGAGATATCACATAACAGTCTAGTACTCTTTACTTTGTCGACAACGAAATCTCGCTGTTTTTCAGTACTCTGCTTAGCCTTCGAAATATGTCCTTGACCATGCCAATGCGCTTTCAGGTCTTAGTATTGCACTTTCCATCGTGTCAGAACTATTCCCAGGTATTTAAATTTCTCCACTTATTTCATTTTAGTGTTCACCTTTTGTAGTTGGCATTTTGGGGACCTCTTTTAATGATGACCCTGCCTTCAGTTTTCTTGAACATTATGTTTAGCCCTTTTTCCTTATTTTCCCTTGCTACCTTCTATAGAAGGTCATGTATTTTACTTTCCGTGTCTTCTAACAGTACTGTATCATCTGCGTATTTGATATTGTTCGTCAATGATCTACAGATCGAATAGATATAGTCAGGTTAACAGATAGCAGAGCGAAAAATAACTCACTACAGACGATTATCTAACTAAAATAACAGTATCAACATTATTCACACTGTTGTCCTCATCATTGTTGTCATCCGTACGACGTTTAGGTCGTTTCCATATTTTAAAGACGTTCGATACGTATCAAACAAAACTAGCGTTTATAAATGGGTTAAAATATTAGAAAAATATTTTTAGAAAAAACATATTTGGGGAAAAAAGCAGATATATGATTTAATTAAATTTAATTAAGTTAATCTAATTAATGATACATCTAGATATAAATAAAATAAAAAATAAAAAAGATAAAAATAAAAATAAAAAATAAAATAAAATGTAATTTTAAAACAATTTCAAAAAATTATTTTAAAAATTTTATAAAAATTTATAAACATTTATGTTGTGAAACCGATATATATACTTGCAGAAGAAATCGGGGGTTAAATTAGTAAAAGTATCTATATTTTATAGAGGTAGATAATCAAAGAAGACAGGTGCTAGGAATTTCGAACCGAACCTTTTATTACGATCACTGGTGTATGGAACAGGCTTGCCTCCCAGAGAGTAAAACACTACGCCTCCTGGGTATTACACTTTCGGCGGACCTCAAATGGAATGACTATATCGAATCTATTGCCAAATCTGCCGCTATGAAAGTCGGCTCTTTGTGCATGGCCCGGAAGTTTTTCCCGCCTGAATCTATCCTGCACATATACAAAACTACCATCCGCCCATGCATTGAATACTGCTGCCACATCTGGTCGGGTGCCCCTGCTACTCTCCTTGGGCTTCTTGACAAGATACAAAGGAGAATCTGGAACGTGGTTGATACTGATTTGGCAGACCGGCTGAAACTACTCTTTCACCGGCGTGATGTGGCTTCCCTGTGCCTCTTCTTCAAGTACTTTCATGGCTTCTGCTCCGATGAACTTGATCACATGTGCTGCCTAAACACGAATTTGCACGAGATACTAGATTGGCAGCTGGGTCCCACCCTTTTACAGTTAAACAGATAAGATGTAACCGTAATTTCTACTCCAACAGCTTCTTTTCTCGTGCTTCCCGCCTGTGGAATTCCCTTCCACGTGTCTGCTTTCCCGACGGCTCCAATCTCTAGGTGTTTAAATGTAGGGTCAAAAGACACCTCCTATCACACTAACTTCCAATTATTCTCCCAACGCTCTCATCTACCCAACCCTCCCCTCTGACATTTCCTATATTTAGCCATCTTTTCTCCACTCTATGTAGCCTCCTGCGCAGTAGTGGCAGTAAAATGCCTTGCTCGGGGTGAAACGCTTATGAAAAAAAATATCATCTTCATTCCTTGAGTAAAACATCGATTGGAAGTCATGAGTTATTCTCTCTTTCACCCGGTAAGTTATTTATTCACCACTGCTGTAGCCTGGTATTGAACCCACAACTCTAAGAGTCAAGTTAAGAACTAACCAAAGTCTATATCAACTGGACATGTGTCCTTTTGTACAACTGAACTTTTGGGACTTACCAGAGTTCATATTGCAATTATTTTATGTTAATGATTTTCTTTAGTATTTTGATGTTAACGTTTTTCTCTATTAATTTTACCAGAGCTCATATTGCAATTGTTGACACTAATGATTTTCTCTGTACTCCGTACTACTTGTTCCCATATCGTGTTCATCTTTATGTTTAGTCGGCTTAGGAGATTTTTAAAGCCTAGCATAAGTGCTGATTCCTTAAGTTTACATAATTTCCAGTGGCGTTCTCGATCTATTATTTCAACTTTATCCCATTATCATTCTATTTGTCTATATTTCTAAAATGAGGTAGTATTTACAGTATTTACATTATCCAGACTATTGTCCTCATCTTTGTTGGCATTTGTACGACATTTCGTCCGTTATACGCTCCGGCCTTCTTCTTGCTAGGAATTTCGAACCGAAACTTTTATTGCGATCACTGGGGTATATGAGCTTCATTCTTTGTGTAATAGTGCCTCTTTTGGTAATCATGAGTTATCTCCCTGCTGTAGCCTGTTATTGAACTCACAACTCTTTGGATCAAGTCACAGGAACTAACCAACGTCTATAACTACTGGGCCATGTGTTCTTTAGGAAAAAATAGCAAAAATATTTTTTGGAAAAACGTTTATTACACTATTTTTGTACTTATTGAATTAGATTTGACAGTTAGTTCTATGTCATTTGGCTGTACTGCACAGTAATTATTATTCATTTTTTCTTCTACCAGGCCCTCGTTTTGCATGACGGCCCTCCTCATCTGTTCTTATTCATAAAACTTTTTGCATTTACACATAATACAGTTAACCTTTTATCGAAATATTTTTGCCTACTGTTTTGGTATTGTTGTTTTATGTATACCTTTCAATGTCAGTCAGTTAAATGCCATACGAGATACACGTTTAGGCGATCATGTCTTGAAAAAGACATGACTAACTGGGCATAATATTATCCCGCAGTAGGTTGCCATTACATTCTGCGGTAGACTGGTTGCCAGCCAAGCCTATAGAACCCAATCTCTCCTGTTATTTAACCCATAATATGAGGGAAGAGACGAATAAATACCTTTCCCAAGGGTATTTGGGCATAAGTGAATGCAAGGAATTCAACTAGAATTCGAACTCGGAACCCGATTTCTTTTTCAGATCCGATATCCACTGCACCACAACGCATATCATATTATTTTTATTTTGAGGTTTGTAATTTTTAAACCATTTAAATATTAGTAAATTAAGCTAAAAATATGATAGAATTCTAGAATAATCTCAAGCGTTTCATCTTTTTGTAGAATATTCAAGAGGGACAACCAAAATAAATAAAGGCGACTCGTTTGGGAACTTAATCAGCCAATTCACTAAGTCTCTTAATTAAGCTTGGGCATTATTATAATTTTAAATTGGCGTATGATTTAGTGAGTAATTCTGTCATCGTGATTTAATAATTGACTTAATTAGGTATAGTTTTCACAGTTTGTCATTTTTAACCCATTTTAATATGAGTAAACTAAGCTAAAATATCATAGAACTCTAGAATTTTCTTTAGAACATTCTAGAGCAACAACTAAAATATATAAAAGCGAATGTAATGAACTCGTCTGGAATCGAACCCGGCTGTTCGATTCCCGATACCGGGCCGATATTCATTATTTCAGGCCGGAGCGTACAGCTGCCGAAATGTCAAATATGAGAATAAAAATGAGGGCAACAGTCCGAACAAAGTATATAACGTAGAAGATTGGAGAAAGGATTTGAAATTGGGATAGGATTAGTCTTTCACATATGTTTTAGAAGAACTCTTCATTCAGTATAAACGAATCGTTTATAATTTCTGCCATGCATAACAAATTGTGAGCCGTCTAAAACACGGATAAAGTGCATATCTGTATTATTTATTATTAAAGGCTGCTCTTATTAGAGCGATAATGCCGTTATATCTGATCGTAGGATTTTTCTTGAAAGCATTTGTTCCATGTGTGCAATCTGATACGCGTCCTTTGTTCCCAATCGCTGAAAACGTAAATAAAGCTTCTACTTAGCATAATATTGGGGATCGTTTTTCTTTTGTTTTATGAAGTAATAAACTGATCCTCTACTAATTGTTATTTTTAATAAACTAATATAATATAATCCGTCACTTCTTCCCCCAGCTATGAGTTAAATAGCAGGAAAGATTGGGTTGTACAGCTTTGGTTGGCAACAAGTCTACCAAAGAAAATAATGGCAACCAACTGCGAGAAAATCTTCTGCTTTTTCAGTCATGTCTCTTTCGATGTGCGTTGTGGTACAGTGGATATCGGCTCGGAACGAGAAACCGGGGAGCCGAGTTCGAATTCCAGTTGAATCCATTGTATTCACTTACGCGCAAATACCCTTGGGAAAGGTATTAATCCGTCTCTTCCTTCCAGTTATGGGTTAAATAGTAGGACAGATTGGGTTCTATAGCCTTGGTCGGCAACCAGTCTACCGCAGAAAGCAATGGCAACCTACTGCGGGATCTTCTTCTGCCCAGTCAGTCATGTCTCTTCGAGACATGATCGCCCAAGCGTGTATCACGTATGGCACTTAACTGACTGACTGAATATAATAGTTGGAATAATGATTAAGGCTTATGTTGGTCATAAAGTGGGGGATCAGTTTATTACTTCATAACAATAGGAAACCGATCCCCCACTAATTACTACATAATAATATAATAGATTTCTTTTCCCTTTACCTATGAGTCAAATAGCAGGACAGATTGGGTTCTATAGCCTTGGTTGGCAACCAGTCTACCGCAGAAAGCAATGGCAACCTACTGCGGGATCTTCTTCTGCCCAGTCAGTCATGTCTCTTTGGAGACATGATCGCCCAAGCGTGTATCATGTATAGCACTTTAACTGACTGACTCTTTCGAAACATTACCGCCCAAGCGGCACTTATCTGATTGTATTTTTTTTTCTCCTGTGTCTTCAGGTCTAAACATAGAATTCTGTGACTTTTGTTCGTCCGTCCGTCAACTCCTCTAAAATAGCCATACATTAACTGATTAAAACCAAGTTTTAAGGAGACGTGCAAATAGATAACGGGGTACAAAAAACAGTTCGTTTTACTAGGGTAGTATCAGTCAGTTGAGTGCCATACGTGATACACGCTTGGGCGATCATAACTCGACAGAGACATGACTGACTGGGCAGAAGATTATCCCGCAGTAGGTTGCCATTGCTTTTTGCGGTAGACTGGTTGCCGACCAAGGCTATAGAACCCAATCTGTCCTGTTATTTGACTCATAGCTAGAGGAGAAAGAAATGTATTTTATTAATAAGTAGTAATAAATGGGGGATCAGTTTATTACTTCATAGCAATATAAAACTGATCCCCCACTTTATGACCTGTAGTAGCCTTAATCATGTTTTCTACTATTATATTCAGTCAGTCAGTTAAGTGCCATACGTGAAACACGCTTAGGCGATCATATCTCGAAAGAGACATGACTGACCGGGCAGAAGATTATCCCGCAGTAGGTTGCCATTACTTTCTGCGGTAGACTGGTTGCCGACCAAGGCTATAGAAACCAATTTGTCCTGCGATTTGACTCATAGATAAAGGGAAAAGAAATCTATTATATTATTATGTAGTAATTAGTGGGGGATCGGTTTCCTATTGTTATGAAGTAATAAACTGATCCCCCACTTTATGACCAACATAAGCCTTAATCATTATTCCAACTATTATATTCAGTCAGTCAGTCAAGTGCCATACATGATACACGCTTGGGCGATCATAACTCGACAGAGACATGACTGACTGGGCAGAAGATTATCCCGCAGTAGGTTGCCATTGCTTTTTGCGGTAGACTGGTTGCCGACCAAGGCTATAGAAACCAAGCTGTGCTGATATTTAACCCATAACTGGAAGGAAGAGACGGATTAATACCTTTCCCAAGAGTATTTGCGCGTAAGTGAAGACAATGGATTCAGCTAGAATTCGAACGCGGCTCCCCGATTTCTCGTTCTGAGCCGATATCTACTGTACCACAACGCACATCCGTATAGGGTAGTGTAATAAGTACAATAACTTTCTTATCATTCTGAAGATGAGATTTTGATCTCAAAATATTAATGAATAATAAATAGGTAATACCCAACATCTCCTTTACCTTCCTTTATTATACTAAACGCATTGTGGTAGCCTTCTAATATCTACCCATAGAAATTTTAATCATTTTTATATTAAAAATTTTATCATTTAATATACAAAATATTTCCACAATTCTAAAAACAATTTGATGAATAGCAGAAAATTCTTATTTAAGAAAACTGCGATATTGTTTTTGTTATTCTCCCGGAGAGTAATACACTACGCCTCCTCGGACTTACCCTGTCCTCTGACCTCAAATGGAAGCACTATATTGAATCCATAGCAAAATCTACTGCTAAGAAGATTGGGTCACTATGTCGATCCAGGATGTTTTTTCCACCTGAATCCATCCTGCATATATACAAGTCAACCATCCGTCCGTGCATGGAGTACTGCTGCCATTTATGGTCAGGTGCCCCTGCCGTTCTCCTCAGTGTTCTTGACAAGCTCCAAAGGAGAGTCTGTAATGTGATAGGTACTGATCTGGCGACTCGTCTGCAGCCACTTTCCCATCGTCGAAATGTGGCCTCCCTCTGTCTCTTCTATAAATAATTTCATGGCTTCTGCTCGGATGAGCTTAAGTCACTGATGCCTCCTCAACAGGTGTTTACCCGTTCAACCAGACTGGCAACTGGGTCCCACCCATTCACAGTCAGGTTAGCCAAACGCAGACGACAATTCTACTCCTGCAGCTTCCTCTCTCGCACTTCCCGCCTGTGGAACTCACTCCCGTATTCATGCTTTCCTGACGGCTACGACCTCCAAAAATTTAAATGCAAAATTAATACTCACCTACTAACCACTGGACTCTAGCTCTCTCCCCTCCCCTGTATAACCTTCCCTTTCTCTCCGCCCATGTACCTGTCATTGCACCTGCTTTCTCAGCTTTCTATTGTTCCTTTCTAACTAGCTTGTACTCCTCACTCTTTTGTAATTAATCTCTTTACATTTATGTAACCCCCTGCACATCAGTGGCGTTTCTGCCTTGCTCGGGGTGAAATAATTAAAAAAAAAAAAAATATATATTTTTAAATTTTTTATATACAAAAATATAGTTTCTATTTTCCGTTTGTTTCGGAGATCATAGGGACACATGTTTTCAAATGTTGGAAATCGGTCTCAGGAATTGGCACATGGCGAATTGTATGTTGTATGCTCATAAGTTAGAAATCTCTATTCTACAAATTTTCTTAAAATTATTGTTTACTAGAAAGTTCTATAAAATCAAATTAATTAAACCACGAAATAGGGTTTTTATGTCTCTGAAGAATCCATGTTTCAGACTCCAGATTCAGGCTATTTGGATTCATTTAAGGCGAGAAGACATTCCATGAAGGGGAAATGGTGAGTCTTGGGTTTTCATAGAATGAAGAATGTGAACCCGAGTTTCTTTCCATATCTGGAATGACACCATAGTTTTATAAGCTACGGGGTTAGGCAGATTTAACCTCTGCCAGAATGGTTACAGGACCGCGTTTAAAAAGCAACGGTACTTGTAAACTCACTGAATGACTAGCCATGCTCGTTACCATATAAAGTGACGTCATTAAGCAACCTTTAAGTGGACCATGTAACTATCAGGACCAAAAGGCGATAATCGGATCCTGTTTTCCAACAAAGAATACGATAGGGTGTCTATTCTCGCCGGACCTCTTACCATGAAGGACGCGGGAATCCATGGCTTTTAACAGATTTTTATCCTTTGATTGCTCTTATCCCAGATGGCAAAAAAAAAACAGGGGGAAGACCAAGAACGACATGGAGAAGTACGGTGGAGAATGCGATGAAAGCCATGCATTACTCTTGGGATTCATTGACTAGTCTGGCCCAAGACAGGAAGAGGTGAAGAAGCTTTGTTGCTGCCCTACACACCATTGGCTGTAACTGATGATGATGATGATGATAATGATGAGAATTCCAAGGTCATAGAAATAACATAATATTCTGAAACATAGTAAAAGAAAGAAATGTACAAAGATAAATGATAATAAAAAATTAAGGTTTTAATTGGTCAAAATCTGCTGCGAACATCGTAGACATTGATGGAAACTCAGTGGTGTAGTCAGACAGCCACACTCTACACACTATCCTTCAAAATACTACTATAAACAACGGAGTGAGAACTTTATAATTTCGATATGTTCGAGGTCAATCAGAGTGGCTTCATGCGCGCACCTTTACAATAGTAACTGCACATATACTTTTTGATCAACTCTCGCATCAGCGCAAAAATGTTGTTTTAAAACACAGCGAATATTCCTTCTGCTTAATATACCGAGGTATAGGCTATTTTAAATGATAATCTGAATGCGCTTTGCTAGCGGCCGTGAAGATCTTTGGTGAAAGACACGGAACAAATTGGATTACTCATTAGGTATTCTACTATCGCACAACTGTACGTAATAAGAAACGTATACAAATCTTTGGATATCTACCCTACCGGTCATAATTATTAGGCAACCCCAGCCTTTAAAAGAATGATGTATTTGATACTATTCTTTTAGTATTTATTGCCAAGTGAATAATTGTAAATGAAAATAGAATGGTTCTTTTGTTAATACCGCACAATAACATGTGCATCAAATGAATTTATAAATATCTAATAATTATTTATATTGCAGATTCATCAATGAAAGAATGAGGAAAATTTAGGGTGATTTGAAAGAGTTCATCTTTAATTCCTTGCCTTGTAAAATCTTGCAAAAAAAAATAACAAAAAAAAAAATTCTATTTTCATTTAGAACTATTCACCCGGCAATAAATACTAAAAATAGTATAAAATACATTATTTCGTTTAAAAAACTGGTGTGGCCTAATAATTATGGCCGGTAGTGTACGATAGGTTTCAGTCAATTCTCATCACCAACATCGATATAGAATTTTCCATATATCTCGCATCACAATGGAATTTCAAATCATAGATCACGCAAATATTATGATGCATCTAACGTCTTTATGAAAATTTTAAACATCATTTTAATAAATAAAAACAAGCTGTGTCTTTGAAAAGAAATAACAGTGCTGTAACAAATCAAAATCTGGTATGAGGCTAATTTTGACATCTCCAGTAGGTAGCTAAGACTTAGTTCTGCCTCTTTTGCTGTCAACAAAGCATTCTGGCTTCTTTTAGTTAAGTGGACATGATTTAATGGCTTTTCTTGATATTTTGGAAGTAGGCATCACCAATGTTGTTGTGGATGAAATGAAAATTATCAAAAATACTTCAGAAAAAGAATTAGCATTTAACATTTCAATATAACACTATTTAAATTCTCAAGGATATTCAACACGGGCGGAAAAAAGATATATGATTCTTCACTCATCGGTTAATGTCGACAGATAGAACTCAAATTGGATGGAGTTTTTGATGGTGTCGCGAGCATGTAGATTTTAACTTATACGTTCTTGGATCGTTTTCGCCACGCTCTGTCGGCTGGGGCTTCAGAATATACCGACTGTACGTCTGCAGAGGGGTAATACCCCCACACAACGAGACGTCGTGTGTATAAGGATAAGCTACAATCGGCTCCAGTGTCTCACTAGAAACTGCATCCGGCAGTTTTAAGGCGCATGTGTGCACCTTGCTGTTGTTTCCAGCTCCACCCTCACTCTGAGTGGTAGTACATATAAGGGCCCCACCTATGGGTTAATAGTTAACCCCAAAACTCTGGATAAAACAATACGAAAGTATAAAAATATACATTTACAGTGAACATTAAAGCAATACGTTATGGAGATGAAAATAACACCAGCAATTTATGAAGAAAAATAAATACCAGTTATACATTTGACTCGCGACAACACTCTTTTTACAAAAATACGTCAATGAAACATGGTCTACAAACTGATTTTTTACAAAGAATACATATTCTATTCATACGAATCTATTGTCAAAAAAATTTGTCAAAATTAAATAACCAGTTGAGGTTAAAATGCCCTAAAACAAAACGAAGGAACAAACAATTTATCCTTATAATGCGTTTGTTAATTTGCCAAGAAAGCAAACCACTCATATTGCTATCAATTCACACAAGCTGGTTAGGTATGTGGTTCACTTCTTTCTCTTGTCCATTTCGCCTTCAATATATTTATTGAGTGTCGAATTCTTCAAGCTTTCTTTTCTCATTGCGTATCGAAGAATTTACAACTGTTTCGTATTAACTGCATTAGCAAATGGCAAAATTCTAATTGTAGATTGCGTGCATTTCGTTGGCTAAAGTCCAAATTTACCGGAACCGCGATGTGGATTGAGAATTTTATTTGAATCTGTCAATTTCTATACTGAGTCTTTGGTGACCATAAGTGATAATACAATTCAAATCGTTGCGTTATTAGTGCCATATGAAGCCGTTAGCATAATATATGAGATCCTTGATTGGTTATTTCTTAACAGCCATTATATCGTTATACACAGAAAAGGGGCTTTCCAGTAAGGAGAAAAGACCTCCGTCAAGGGACAGAAATTATTACATGCAAGGAGAAATTTAAAGGAATGCCAATAATGAAATTCTCCCCCGTTTGATCAATTTGATAATTTCTTATAAATCAGCCGACAAAATCATTTTATGAACGCAGGCGTAATAGTAACGGATTCAGTCCGAAGTAATGAACTAAATTCCAAAGTTGCATTGAAATATTTTATTCCCACTGCCAAAATAGAGAGGCAGGCGGAGCAAAAGCGATGTCATAAATGTCAACGGAAAGAAGCATTTGCATTAAACGAAAAGTGACAGACGAAATAGTACTTGAACATTCTCGATCGAAGGAGAGCAACTCAAATAACCGGAAGTAACCAGTGAAAGCTAAGTATAAGCCAAAAAAATCAATTCTCATAGAATCTGTCGATAATCTGTTAAAAATACGAATAATCATTATGGGTCGCCTGATGATAGGAGAACTTATCAAACGATTCTCGTAAACTATTCACATATGGTTTAAATCCAACGCAATCAGACACTTGATCGTTCGTCTAGTGTTCATAATAAAATCATTTAGTAAGCAAATTTAATGTCTCCTTTCCTAGAATTAATCGGTGTTTTGTCCAGTTATTCCACATATGCAACTCCGTCGATTATCTGTGTACATGAGATTAGTTTCCAAATAAATCCTCCGAGACACGCGGTTCCTCTGATTCTGTAGCGTGAAATTAAGTGCAAATCCTACGATTGTATTCTTTAGAATGAAACCAATAAATATTGGAGTCAAATGAAAGATTTTTTTATAGCTGAAATATCCTTTTCATAAATAGAAGCATAAATAAAGGTACCCATTAAAAACATAGACCCATTAAAAGCATATGCTGATTAATTACATGTACCCGTTAAAAATGACGGTCAAACAAAAAACAATGAAAGGAAATCAATAAATAAATAATAATAAATGAATCGAAACGAATAAATAAACAAATAAATTAAGTAAATAATAAACCAAATACCAAACTAGGAATCCATAAATAAACCAAAGTTAACGTAATTGCTATATATTAAGACCGTAAGTTCTCAGTTTTCCAACATATGACATTCCAAGAACTGCGTTCGTGTAGTTTAAGAACGCATCTATAAGGAAGTTCTATAAGGAAGTTTTTCGCCGAGGTGTAAACAACATTATTTTTTATAGTGTGAAACATGTTTGTTCTCGTGCCAAAGGAAGTGTAATTCGGGGAATTTTACTGCACTACTTTATTTAAAAGAAATCTACAGCTGTAGCACAGAAAATTCATGTGAAGGCGTACAGCGACCGTGCCCTGACGAAGGCAACATGCAGAGATTGTTTTAGACGTTTCAAAAATGATTTTGATTTTGAAGATAAACAACTCTCTTGCGCACCGAAAAACTTTGAAGACGAAAAATTGACGGTATTACTTCACGAAGAATTATGTAAGGCGCTAGGGGAACTTGCACAAAAATTTGAAGTTGATCACACAACTGTTTCAAAACCTTTGAAAGCATTAAGAATGATTGAAAATTAAGGACATGGCTTATGAGTTGAAACCGAAGGATGTCATGTGAATAGCTACCGCAACGGCAGAAAAGGAAATATTTTTTTAATCGTATCGAAACTAACAAGGAAAAGTGAATACCTTACGATAAGCCTAAGCGCAGAACATTGTGGGGTAAGCCCGGTCATGCATCAAGATCGTCGGCAAAGCTAAATATACATGGTTCAAAGCTTCTTCTATGCATTTGGTGGGATAATCTTGGTGAAGCTTATTATGAGCTGTTTAAAACGACCGAAATCATAACGGGAGATCACTATCAACTATAACTGATTCGTTTGAGTCGGGAATTGAAGAAAAATTACCGCTATTCGACGAGGGACACGACAAATTGATATTGCAGCATGTGAACGCTAGGCCATATGTTGCAAAGCGAATGAAAATCTACTTAGAAACGCTCAAATTGGAAGTCCTCCCCTACCCATCGTATTCACCAGATGTTGTCCCGTCCGATTATCGCTAATTCAGATCGATGGCACATGGCCTGGCTGAGCATCACTTTTGTTTTTATGAAGACACCAAAAATGGGTCGACTCGGGGTTAGTCTCAAAAGAAGTGTCGTTTTTCCTAAGTGGAATTCGAATGCTGCAAAAAAGATGGAAAAAGTAGTGGCCAGCGGTGGACAATACATTCAGTGGTAGGCTTCTTAGTTATGTTTTTAGGTAAAACATTACTTTTCATGAAGAATCAGCTAGAACTTATTCAAGGTCCTAACACTATTGACTATACTTCTGAGATAAGGAATATTTACATTGGTCGGATTGTTGTGCTCGCCATCATTGGAATGATTACGACGTTTCGGCCATTGTACGCTCCGGACACAAGGACAAAATATCCAGTAAATATGAGTGTTAATTAGTTCCCGTAAATTGATCAAAAAAGTTGTGAGAAATGAGCTAAAGAGAGAAAACTACATGACATCCCATGCCAACATTGTTTTTAAGTCGTGTACTGATAAGAATTTATTTTCCCCAGCAAGTCTTTTGTCGTACTGTGTTCGATATCGAGATGTAAATAGAAGATCAAAATGATTAATGTGGAGAAGTTTGTCACTTAACTGAGCAGATTTCTGCAAACTTCGAACTTTCGTGAAGGTAAAACTATGATAATATCACTCTTCAGGGTTTTTTCCATCTGGTGTTGTTTTTTGTTTTTCTCTAAAATAAAAACAAGTAACCCACACTTGACCAACAGGCACAAACCTCATAACATCTGCCCTAAAATATTTTACCTATTAATGTAGATTTAAATTTCACTTAAAAGATTTTACTTTCAATTTCATATTTTAGTTAAATGAAATTAAACTTCTCCACATTTTTATTTATTTCCCCATATTAGGTAATTTACAGTGGTCTGCAGTATTATGAATCTATTTTGGAGGTGTATGAATGAGATTTTTTGGCCTAGAAAAATATTGCATCATCCGTGATTGCCTCTAATTTTTATCACACACGTACATTATTGTCTCAGCTATTAATTAGTTTCTCTACGGCCATGATCTGCGATGGTCTTTACTCCAAGGAAGCATACGAAACTTGTAACGCAGCATGAACACACTGGCAAGCCTAACAGAATGATCGTGGATATTGTTGGTGCCAAACTTTCAACTGTCTGTCGTGTCACCAAGCTGAAGAAACAACCCAGATCCATCAAAACATTATTAATTTTCATTCAATAAATTTGCACAAGGGTTTAGAATATCATATGTAGACTTTTGACATTATTTTTAGACTATTATTTTTTTTATTATTATCGGGTCTTTTGTTTTTGTTATGGTGCCCTCCTACGAGGAATGTACTCTTCCTCTTGCTATATTACCTGTGTGACTTCCGGGCAGTTAGCAGGCAGTTGACAGCAGTTAACGATATCTAATACGCAGTTAAAGCCAGTTACTAGTCAGGCAATTAGCAGCGTAATATTCGGACTTAGTTATTTCTATATTACTTAATTACTAACACTTAAAGTTGTACATGTGTTCTTGTTATACTATTGCACTGTTTTGTACGTATCTTCTGTGTTCCGCCTCTTACTTCTGACCTAACCGGTTATGACAACTTTGCAGCGAGCTTTCGCCATAACAACCTCTACAAAAAAATTGGAGACGAAGATTTGGGTTAAGATTTGCCACAACAAATTGGTGACGGCGATCCACAACAGTTTTCTGCTAAAATAAAAACAAATAACCCATTCTTGACCAACAGGCTCAAAGGTTATAACATCGGCCCTAAAAATATTTTATCTATTAATGTAAATGTTAACTAAAACGATTTTACTTTCAATTTCATATTAAAGTTTTCGTTCAAGTTAAGTAAAATTTTAAAATTAAGAATTAAAAATAGCATCTTAGCATTACAATATGTAACTACCATGAACCAAAATCTCATAATACGCACCTTATGACTGGACACTGCATGAAATTTAGAGTCGTGCTGTAGACGGAGTGTAATATGTATATTAATTAATAAAGACTGTATAGCTCTATTATATTACATCCAGTTCTGTTTGTTATTAAAACCGGAAATATATTTATGTATGTGCATGTATATCTATACGAATATTGATTAATATCCATATACTAGCAGTATAGCCCGGCGTTGCTCGGGTGTAATGAAAGCTTTAAAACTAATCCATGGTTTTGGAGCTCAGACTCTTTGGACGTTGGCACGAAAGACTAAAAAGCAATAGTTTCCAGTTGAAGCAAAACCGTAGACTTAAAGAAAAATGAATGGATGTAAGTCAAATTTTGATTTCCTCGTATCGATATCAAATAAGTTTTTTTCGTTGTAAACTGAATTTTGAAGGCTAAATAAGTCCTCTGAGTAAATGGTATCATGGCTGGGACTAAGAACCACAATTATATTTAGAGCCAAACCCGAATCAAAAACTAAAAAAAGGGCTGAAGAAATACAGAGATACAGGCAGATAAACACACACACACACAAACATTTTGCCTTTTATCTCTCTCTCTCTCTATATATATATATATTATCAATTTTCTGCACTATTGTAAGAACTGCAACCTTGAAACTTCTGAATATCATTTCTTATGTCTTTGTCTATGAGTGTATCAAATTTAATTAAAATCGGACCACTCCTATCATCCGATTTTTTCGATTATTGATTTTCGATATTTATCGGGGGTACCTCGACACAAAACGTGGCTAAGAACACTCGCATACGCTTATAGTACAACCGTGTAAATTTTCAAGAAAATGGATTCAGCCGTTTCGGAGTCTATAGGTAACGGACACGCACACACACAGACACACACAAACAAAGTTCCATTTATAAATAGGTTTATATGTATATGTTATGTATATATATATATATATATATTATACCTTAGAGCATGTACAAACTACTGCAAAATTAAACATTTTGTTTCGACATTGGAAGAACAATGTCTCATCTGGTATTTAATAATTAGGTTAAACGTTTTATTGAATAATTAAGAAATCAATAAAACGTTTATTACCGTAATCTTTTCAGTAAAGCGTTTATTACCATCATTATTATGTATCTGATGAGACATTGTTTCTTCTAATGTCGAAACAAAATGGACATTTTTGCAGTAGTTTGTAGGTTGTACATTTTCTAAAGTAATAATTAATAGTAAATATTCATTGCTCTATTTTTATATTGAGCAGTGTTTTGAATTAATCTCTGGAACGTTGAGATAATTTTCTTCGTTCTTTATATATATATATATATATATATATATATATATAGTAATTTCGTTATTACAATGGTTTTAAACGCATTATATCACTACACAAAACAGTTCATTTTTCAGAAAAAATACTGTTTTTCTTCAGGTGATATGCTAAATTAATTTGTGAAAACTATCATCTTATATTTTTAAAATAAATCATTTTTACCACTTATTGTAACATATAATCTGATAAAGAGCAGTATTTTTCTGAAACTTGAAAATTTTAGTGTAGTGATATCATGCTTTTATAAACCATTTTAAGAACAAAATTACAATTTTAAGCTCTACTTTGTATCGATCACTCATTATAAAATGCATGCTTGAACAGTGTGTTTTAATCTATGTCTACTTTTACTTTCTTGTGTCTTATATAATATCTTAGTCTCCCTGAAAGCAAAACACTGCGCCTCCTCGGGTTAACTCTCACAACAGACCTCAAGTGGAACGACTATATCGAAAGCCATAGCTAAATCCGATGCTAAGAATGTAGATTATCTGTGTAGGGCCAGGAAATATTTCCTGTCTGAAACAATCCTGCACATATATAAATATACCATCCGCCCGTGCATTGAATAGTGCTACCATATCTATTTGGGTGCTCCTGATATCCACCAAGGTGTTTTTGGCAAAATCCAACGGAGAATCTCTAATTTGATACAGTCGCTTTCTCACTGGCGCAATGTGGCTTCCCTGTGTCTCTTCTACAAATAATTTCGCCGTTTCTTCTCCGATGAACTTTGCTCACTGGTGCCCCCTATATATGAATTTACTTGAGCCACGAGATTAGCAACCAGTTCCCACCTTTTTTTTACTGTGAAACCAATAAAATGTAAACGCAAATTCTACTGCAGTAGCTTCTTTTTTCACACTTTCCGCCTATGGAATTCCCTTCCATTTATTTGCTTCCCCGACAGCTACACTCTCCAAGAATTTAAAGGTAAAATCAATAGTCTATCTCCTATCTCACTAATTTGCATCCTTTCTCACTCATGCTTTTTTAACTCACATCAGTATTTTCATCCTTCTCTTACCCACTTCCTGACACCCTCTGTAACCTGTCACTCTTTCTCATATCTTTCTTCTTACATCACCCCCTGCAAAACAGTGGCAGTAAAATGCCTTGTTTGGGGCGATATGATTATAAAAAAAAAATTCTATACTATTAAAATGTGGATATAAAGTGGAGGATCAATTATAGATTACAATCAATATATAAACTAATCCCTCACTTTATGGCCACAGTCATCCTTCTCTAACCTACTTCCTGACACTTTCTATAGCCACTCACTCTTTCTCATAACTTTTCTCCTATGTAATACCAAGCAAAACCGTGGCAGTAAAATGCTTTGCTTGGCGTGATATGATTATAAATATATATATATAATTATGGAAGTTTATTACATTTTAAAAGAAAACCCTTTAACGTTTCTTTTTTTATTTTCATATATTTTTATTATCCTTTTTGTTTTATTTGTATTGTTTCCAGGTTTTCTTTTTTTTTATAGTCTATTTTACTACCTTGTTTCTGGTTTAAACTTTTAACATGTCTTGTCTTCTTTGGCAAAACATACCCCCCTCCGACCCCACTCTATTTATTTCATTTAATGACTCTTACTTGTAGATAATTGAATTTATTTTTTTTAATTTCTTCTTCTTTATATATATAGTCAAGTAAATTCACCCCATTTCACTGCCTAATGATGGTGTATTAAACACCGAAATATAACTATTAAGTTGCAGTAAGCTATAATAATACTAACAATAATAATAATATTAATAAATAAAAAAAATATTTATGTTCTACTTTCAGAATGTATGTTGAATTTCTTTCTTTAGGCATATCAGTTCAAATAAATTTCACATTCAGTTTGCTTATTTTTTAATAAAATCCACTCATACTCACGGATAATATTTCGCGTACTATAATTGAAAGATTAAGAAATGAGATGTATCTTTGACAGATGATTTATTATTCATTTCTTGATGTTCCCAAGTACTTTCAATCTCCTTCTGAGATCATATTCAGGGGTGAGAGTTGTGGTAACAAAAATAACAGCAGAAATGTATTGCTAAAAATTTCTGTAAATTTTCTTCTTGTATCGAATATAACGGTTGACAAATTGCTTCGCGCTCATTAGAACGTGAAAATTATCCAAAATGAAATATTTTTTGTTGTAATGTCATGGTCATGCACGTGTTAAGCATGAAAAACTGTTCTTTCTATAAACATTTTATAAAATTACTACAGTATTCATAGCTGACGGCTTAAGACTTTTAATGAATATTGCCTCGAGGATCTGTAGTTTGTTTTTGTTGTTTTCTTGTTGTAGGATAGTTGTGTTATCGATCATTATTTTTTTACATTGTGAATGTAGATAGGAATGTTGTTGTAGGTCTCTAGAAAGAGACGAATGGTCTGACATGTACAATGTAAAATTGATAATATATTATAAAAAATACAATACTAGTAACTTAATTATCCGTAATTACACTTCCCGACCAAATGATGTGTTACGTAAAACCAACATTATATGTCAATTCAAATGCCCCTTAGAAGAATGTATCTCCGACAAAATAAAAATAAAAATAAAAAATAAAAAATAAATATGTCAGATTTATAACAACTACACTAATGAGACGTCTTATATTACATTTGGCTTTCGACAGTGCATGAAGTAACCTCATTAAGCAGCCGTTACGTGACCCACATGATTTGTTTTTACAAAAGTGCGGTAATCGCATTATGTATCGTTATAAAGTCATTAGTACTGTCTCTTTTCTTATTTGTTTATTTCACCAGAACCAAATGGCGTTTCTGATATGTCTTTTCTGTCTTTCATTAAAACGAAACGCTTTATGATTGATGAGTTATTGCCAGGGCATCGTTTACATGCGAGGTAAAAAAGAATTATTCAATTCACCCCAAACTAGGCGCAAACGTCCACTAGGAGTAAAAGAAAATGATCAGCGTTTATAAAGAACCGAAAATTTAATATTAAACAGGAGAGGGATAAAGTTCTACTCCCGTTCAAAAGACTGAGGTTCAACCTCACGTATCTACTCCTAATTCTCATCTGCGCAATGTGGCTTACCTGTGTCTCTTCTACAAATACGTTCACGGTTTCTACTCCGATGAACTTAGTTCACTGGTGCCCTATATAGATGAATTTATTCAAACCAGAAGATTAGTAATTAGTTCCCACCATTTTACTGTTAAACCAATAAAATGTAACCGCAAAATCTACTACAATAGCTTCTTTTCTCGCACTTCCCGCTTGTCGAATTTCCTACCGTTTACTTGCTTCCCGACAGCTACAATCTCCAAGAATTTATTTGTAAAGTCAGCAGTCATCTCTTATCTCACTCACCTGCATACTCTCTCTCTCTCTCTTTCTCTCTCTCTCTCTCTCTCTCTCTCTCTCATGCTCATTTCTCAGTCCATTTTGTTCTCATTAGTATTCTTATCCTTCTCTTACTTACTTCCTGACACGTCGTATAGCCTGTCTTTTTTATAACTATCCTTCTATGTAACTAACTCCACAATAGTGGCTGTAAAATGACTTGCTTAGGGTGATATGATTCTAAAAAAATCAGGAGAATTAAAAATAATTAGTAAAGTTTCAGTGTTTAGTTGAAGACTTTAGGTATAGAATTTAGAAGAAAACGGAAACCCATTCTTGAACAAGGAACAAGGAATTGTTTCCATCAAGTTCAAAAGACCGGTGTTAAAACTAAGTAACAAACTTAGGAAAAAATAAAAATTATTATATATATATATATATATATATATATATATATATGTGTGTGTGTGTGTGTGTGTTTGCACGCGCGTATTGATTGCAGATAAAAAATCAGAGACAAAAAGTCGTATATATATATATATATATATATATATATATATATATATATATAATGGTAATCTTGTTTTGAGTTTGAACTGATTTCCTTTTTTTATAAACTATCAATAGTGACTGCCAATATTAGATGACTCTATTTTAAGTGTATATCGATTGTTTTATGAGGATCAATAATCAGCAAATGTGGGTTGTTAGCGTCGGGTGCCAAGTGGTTTACAGGAGCCCCTTTTAAAAGTAGATCAGAAACACGTTCAGTAAACACTCGCTTTTGCTTTTTTTCCGGTAATAATACATAATTGTCTGTCTGTATTGCTTCTTGACATTACAAAGAAAGACGTCACATAACGTTTTCTAGTCGAAATCATTCTTTAAAACTGGAAAATGTCCAGTTAATTTTTTTTTTGTTTTGGTTGGCTGTGCGTTGTGAACGGAACGAGAAATCGGGGTGCAGAGTTCGAATTCCAGTTGAATTTGTTGCATTCATTTACGCACAAATACCCTTAGGAAAGGGTATTAATCCGTCACCTTTCCCTTTAGCTACCGGGTAAATAGCAGGGCATTGGGTTTTGCAGCTTTCGTTGGGAACCAGTCTACCATAGAAAGTAATGGCAACCTACTACAGGAACATCTTCTGCCCAGTTTGCCATATCTCGAAAGAGTGTGTATCACGTATAGCACTTAGCTAAGTTTATAGATGACAAAAATTATTTTGATAATTTTACTATCAAAATGTATTTTATTTTTATTTTTTATTTTTTTTTTAGCGATGCATTGATTGTCATTTTGCTATAAAATTATATTGATAGTCACTTACTTATTAATTTTTGTCTGGGATTATTTACACATAGCTTGGACCCTAACAATTTCTAGCACTCCGGTTTTGGCTGAACCGGTAAACACCAGCTGTTAAAAGCTAGTTCTACACTTGGTAATACCTCCAAACCTCCGATCGGATGCCTTGCTTGTAGTTGCAGGTTTTTGTTACCTCAAGGCTTCTCAAACATGATTATTGGTCAAAAGTGTCTGTTTCATTATACCTCGATTTCGTTTACTTTTCAAACGTTAAGACAAGTTCTTCAGACCGTTTCCTTTGTTCTTAGTTCTCAACTTAGTTATATTTTTAAAAACCCAATTCATTATGGCACTGAATGCTGGACAATGTCATTGAAGAGGAAGGAAGAACTTGAAGCAACTGAAATGTGGTTCTACAGAAGGATGCTGTGGATAGCATGTGAGAAATGATGAGGTGTTGGATAGAATGGAAACGAAAAGGAAATTAATACTGAGCATCAGGAAGAGACAGCTAAAGTTCCTGGGACATGCAATGAGAAATGAGGGTTTGGAGAACCTGATACTAACAGGCCCTGATAGAGGAAAACAGAGACAGGGGAAAGCAGCGGATAACAGATTTGAAAGGACTGAGCAAGAGGATGACAGAACTGGGGTTGGGTAAGGGAACAGAAGAAAGCGTGCTAAGTAGCCACTAGGGATAAGAAGACGTGGAAAGCCATAATCGCCTACGTTTTGAAAAGACAATGCATATAGAAGAAGAATTTTCATCATTCGATGACATCTTTGAAGTTCTTTTGATCTCGCCAATGTAAACATTCTCTCACTCAGTAACATTGTTGTTTTCTGTTTCTCTGCAATTTTTTGATACGTCTGCTATCTTTGTTTTAACATGTATTATGGAAAAAAATACATTTTCATTAGCGTTCAGAAGCCTTAAAATAATTTAATTTAATCTGAACACCTGCAGACAATAGTTCTTATAATGAATTCAATAAGTTTAATAAAACATTTTCAGACGACCTAAAAAAATGAATTCCCTTTTCTAAAAATATTTTTATGACAACCGCTCTGGTAACCTTTTTTTTTTCTGGCGCCATCATCATGAATTTAAACGTGCTACTCGGTTGGCATTTAGGCCCCATCTTTTTACTATTTAACTAGTTTAATGTAACAGCCACTTCTATTCCCAAAATTTCTTCTCTTGCCATTCTCACCTGTGGAACTTCTTTCCGTTTGCTTGCCTCCCTGATAGCAATAATCTTTAAAATTGAATTTTGCAATACTCACTGTACCCAATCGATTACTATATTCTCCTTGAATTCTGTTCATCATTTGTTCTTTCCTCAGTTCTCTCTATATTTTTTCCATGAGCCGTGTCCCTTCGGGACGTAGCCGATCACGACCTTCCATATTTCCCTATCTTTTGTCACTCATAACATTCTTTCTTTTGTTACCCTTCCCAAACTCTCTTTTGCCATCGAATTGCTCAAGCCCATCCATCGCTTTTCCCTGTTTTACTATTCTTCATAATCCAAAAACAGCTTACTTGGTATCTTGACTTCAGTCACTTTTTCACCCATGTGACGTGGCTTCTCTTTGTCTTTTCTACAAATATTCAAATTACAACTGCTCTGGCAAGAATTTTTCCTGGTGTCCTGACCACATCAATTTGAGCGTTCTACTAGATTGGCATCTAGGTCCCACCCTTTTACCGTTGAAATAGTTAAATCTAACTGCTACTTCTACAGTTGCTTTTCTCACATTTCCCGCCTGTTGAACTTCCTTTTGTTTACTTGATTCCATGATAGCTACAATTTCCAAAATTTTAAATACAACATCAAATGCCATCTCCTATCATCTTGAAATAGAAATAATGATTTTGAAATATTTAAATATAACAGCCTCTTCTACTTAAATAATTTATTTTCCTGCATTTCCCGCTAATTGAATTCTCTTCCGTTTACTTTCTTCCCTTATAGCTACAATCTTCAACATTTTAAATGTAACGTCAGATATCATCTTCTATTCTTTCGAAACTCATTCATCTTTTATCATTTCTTTAATACCCACCGGACACAGGGTTTTTTTTTCTGTCTACCTTTGGGGAAATCATTAAAAAACAAACAAAAAAAGTCAAGCTTTCTCTTGGCTTTTAAATTAATCGTATAAAATTTGACATATATCGTTCAAAGCAAATTCTTTTTATTGAGGTTCATGTGCTTTGCCTAATAACATCAGACAGATTCTATAAAGTCCGCGCAGACAAAAAAAAGCACACATTGTCAACCATGACAGAGTGTTATTGAGATGTTTCTAACGGATTCATCAGGTGAATCAAAAGTGAAAATCGTTACACGTTGAAGTCATTTGCTATACCGACAGATTGTTTTACAAGTGGATAGATGTAGACGTCTTAGATGTCTGCAACGTTATCCCCATAAATCGCCTGAAATGTCGTGTGACAAATGAATTACGGTGATGAAAGACAAAGAATTCCCTCACGGGAAGTGGAGAGAAACACAACAACGTGAAAAAGTAGCTCTGCTTGGAGATAATGGATTGTTGTAATTTCAAACACAAAGACACAATTTACAAAAGATAGCGAAAATTTAGACTGGGGTTTTGAAGAGAAAAGATTCAGTCTGCTTTATATAAAAGAATCGTGAATGTGTCTCTTAACTGTTATTCTGACTGCATAAAAGCGAACACAGTTTTTATATTTTGATAGTATTCATCGAGTTTCTCTCGAATTTAGCCTCGGACGACATTGCAAAATTCAGTCCCAGATCGTCATAATGCAATGGAAGCTTCATCGTCAAGTGAATATTGTTGTCACTGACTATATTTTGCTGATTATATTTTTGTCCTAAATAGATTTATAGTAACATTTCCAAAAAGCTTTTGCCTCACTTTTACATGGAGACATTTTCTACCACCTGCTTGCATAGTTAACAATCAAAAAATATCAAAATTGTTTGGTAAAAGTTTGTTACTGGTTCGTAAATAGATTTTACGATATAGTGAAAAATAGTGACGGCGATGCGGCTGCTTTTTGTTGCTGCTACTAACGTATCAAAAAAGAAACGAAATCAAAATTGACGACTGAAAATTATATATATATATATATATATATATATATATATATAGTTTATTGCCAAGATCACTTTTATGGTTAGGATTAGCGTTTTGAAAAATAAATTTAACAATTTTTGTTGCCAATTATAGAAAGAAAAAAGAATATATGCTACTAGCAACTTATAAAAATTTTTTCCACCAACTATGAACTTAAATAGCAGGACTGATTATTTCTTTAGCTTTGGTTGACAACCAGTCTATATTGTCCGGAGAATAAATGGATTGACGTAGGGTCAACAACCCTACCTGTAAAAAAGAGAAAGGATTTAAACGGCATATGCTCCATTGAGGGCTAGGGATTCATTTTTTGAAAAAAGAAGGTACGGTGGAATAATGGATAGCAGCTTTAATTCAGGAATTAGAAAGCTAAGTTCGAATTCTAGTTGAATTCCTTACAATTCATTTTTATTAGATCTACCCAACCACCCCCAGCTATGGATAAATACCATGATAGACTGGTTTCTATAGCATTGGATTGCAATGAGTCTACCGCAGTAGGAATTGGCAAACTACTACTGAAAAAACTTCAAACCACATGCGGTTTGGGACAGCTTGCAGAGCAAAAAAAATTATTTGGAAACTTCTAGAGAAGAACCCACCTCTAGAGAAGAACCCACTTTGCGCACCTACGGAGAATGCCGCCCCAAGTACAAATAAGTACCCTGTTTTATAGTACCCTATACAAAAACCGACAAATCGGGGAGCTGAGTTCGAATTCTAGCTGAATTCATTTCATTCACTTATGTCCAAATACCCTTGGGAAAGGTATTAATTCGTCTTTTCCCTCAAATTATGGGTTAAATAAAAGGAGAGATTGGGTTCTATAGCCTTGGCTGGCAAACAGTCTATCGCAGAAAGCAATTGCAACCTACTGTGGGATAATCTTCTGCCCAGTCAGTCATGTCTCTTTCGAGACATGATGACCCAAAGCGTGTATCACGAATGGCACTTAACTGACTTATACACAAACCAAGAGATATTTATATCGTAACTAAGAAAAGGTCCCTGATTTTTTAATTTAGAATCTTGTTTTGTTTGTTTGTTTTTTTTTGTACAGGAATCTGCAGATTTTGTTTGTGTGTGTTTTTTTTTTCGGGAAGTATATCTTGAAAAATAACTCATAATATAAGTTTTTAAATCTCAAAATCTTATATTGCCTATTTCCAGTAGCCCAGCAGTTTCTGTTCAATTGCTCATCGGTCGCCCACCAGTTGAAATCGCCTGTGTCAGCTACAAATTCGAAATATCAAAATAGAGCAAGTTCGTAAGGGAAATAGTATTTCAACATGGTATTATCTTCGAAACTTAGAATGAAGACGACAGAATGTATAGTTGTCTGCAAGTGCAAGAGACATTTCTTTTTAATCATATCACCCCGAGCAAGGCGGTAGCGCCACTGATGTGCAGGGGGCTACATAAGAGTAAAAAGATTAAGTAGAGGAGAGTGAAGAGAAAGACGAACCAGTTAGAAAGGAGCAAGAAAAGGAAGGGAATACAGGTGTGATGGCAGTTGCAGAGGTGGAGAGAAAGGAAAAGATATACTGGGTGGTGAAGATAGGACTAGGGTCAGGGTGATGAAGAAAGAACTAGGGTCAAGTGGTTAAGAGATGAGTGTTGACCTTGCATTTAAATTCCAAGAGGTTGTAGCCGTTAGGAAAACAAGAATGAGGAAGAGATTTCCACAGGCGAGAAGTGCGAGAAAAAAGCTGCAAGAGTAGAACTGTCTTCTGCATTTGGTTGATCTAACTGTGAATAGGTGAGACCCAGTTGCCAGTCTGGTTGCATGAGTAAACACCTGTTGCAAAGGCACCAGTGACTTAAGTTCGTTGGAGCAGAAGCCATGAAAGTATTTATAGAACAAAGGGAAGCCACATCCTGTCGGTGGGAAAGTGGCTGGAGTCGGGCCGCCAAGTCGGTTTCCTATCACATTACTAATTCTCCATTTGAACCCGTCAAGAACACCGAGATGAACAGCGGGGGCGCCTGACCATATATGGTAGCAGTACTCCATGAACGGACGAATGATTGATTTGTATATATTCAAGATGGATTCAGGCGGGAAAAACATCCTGGCCCGGCACAGTGACCCACGTCGGAGTTAAGCAAATACAGAATAGCTTCTGGGCAGTGTTATAAATAGGAAATGTGACACAGAAATTCGAAGTAGCATTGAAATATCGAACAATATGGTTTAAATTTAAATAAGGTAAGACACTAGACATTTTCATTGGAAACAAAGAAATGATGTGTCTATATTTCTGAAGTGAGCTACTTCCATCATTTACATTGTTTACTATTTTCATGAATTACGGAAAAGAACAATCTACCCCACTGATAGAAATAAATAGTTCGGTTCAAAATTACAGTTGCCTGAAGATGGACCGAGCGTACAATGGCCGAAAAGTCGTAAATATGACAATACAGATGAGGACAACAGTACGATTAATGTAAATAAAGAAATGATTGTTGAACTGCTATGTAGAATCACTCTTCAGACACCAGGGTATTCCTCTGTCACAAATTGTTATAGTTAAATGGAAACTTGAATTAAAATTTCTTTCATTTTTTGAATTAGAAAAAAGATATGGAGAAAATTTGAGATCATGTTAGTCATCCATGTCATCCCTATTGGCTCCCAGAAACTTTTGACAACAGGCCTCCAGCTGCAGTGAAAATCAGACGTCTTGAACGCATAACAGTGCCTGCCGGAAATCTGCCACCTTTACTAATAATTTCTTACGAAGGTGGTTGTTCAGAGAATGGAAGTGGTGGTAAATTGTTGACCAAGGTCCGAGAAGGAAAGCGGATGACACTTTGTCTCTCGCCCTAAGTCTCTGTATGGTAACTGTAGCCACCCGTTTCACATGAGGCATGGCATTGTAATGGAGAAATAGTACACCTTTACGATTAATCAATGCTGGTCCGTTCTTTTTCACTGCAGCGAGTACAAGTTCGCAGTTAGAGTGTGACCCCTCGTTAGTCGCTCATAGTGCATCACTTGTTGACCAGAATCATCGCATGATCTTGCGTAGGTATTTTTCTAGTGCTGTGGCACAGTGTCCCGGGTTAACAATCAATGTCTGGAACACACATACAGGACAAACTTTGCGAGCACTTGATAAAATATGACGTTGAGATTGTAAAGGTCTCTGTTCAATTTATTAATTATCTTTCTAGACAGGTTATTTAAAACCAGGAATTTTTTAAATATTAGGAATTATTTTGAGATAATAATAATTTAGTCATACATTTTTTAATTAACCCATAGATGCGGGAATATGAGGCTGATTGAAAGCTTTCCCAAACGTATTTGCGCTAAAAGTGAATATAACAACCCAACGGGAATTAGAACGAGGCTTTCCAATTAACTATAACACTAACCCAAATTCAAGCTCATAGCACCGAGTATTCCCAAACGTTTAGCTATATTTGTACTGGTCAGGTTCTGTGTTGCTTAACTATCAACGTGGTGTGGCCGTAAGCCTAGCATTATAATGTCAGCTTCCAAATCAAAAAACGAACGGAAAAGGTATAACGAGATTGAGACATCCATGGTGACTAGTAGAATAACCAGTTTCTTAAATATAACAACTGTTCAACCGATAAAAGGCCCCAAAACCGCTCAAAGTAAATCGTTACTGAATGGAGTGGTTATTCGGGATCCATTGTGTTGACGTAATATGGTTGTAAGCCCAGGATCATAATGTAAGCTTCCAGTCCAAATACAAAATATATTCGATATGAATGATCTTTAAGGTTAGACATGGTTTGTCTCCATTTTTTTTCATCTATTTGGCTATGAAGAATATCAGACTAGCAGCAAAGATGACTGAGTTTTCCTGCTACAAAATGGAAAAGTCAAGTAACCTAAATCTTAAAGATGAATGGGGGATCTTCTTTTTATGTGTCAAGTTTCTTTAGGACAGAAGCGATGATGGAATTCTACTTGACCCTATCCCTTGTCGCACTGGACACTTTTCCTCTTGATATCTCTTCCAAAAGCCGCTCTGCCATCCACCTGCTCAAGCCCAGCATGTATGTCTCACACTACCATAAGGCCAGCCTTATTATGCCAGCTTTCAATTCAAATGCAAAATTATTCCTGATATATGATTTCTCTGGTTAGACATGGTTTGTCTGCTTTTTCCATAACCTATCATTGTGGCCATGAAGAAAGTTAAAATGACAGCAAAGATGGCTCCATTTTCCTGCTTGCTGTATGCGCAGGTCAATTCGCATTCTCCATTAACGATCGACGCATAAAAGATATTTTTTCAAGTTGGCACTCATCGAAAAATAATGCAGACAGAATTGAATACATGACGTTCCTAAGGGTATTCCAACGAAAGATAAACAGATGAAACCCAAATTTGAAATCAGTCCAGCAATTCTGTTCTGCGTTCTGCAAAATTATTAATCGAATTAGTGTTATTACAAATTTAACTTTTTTTCCAATTTCACTTAGATCAAGGTGATCATATTTCTAGCTTAAATTCTTTGTTCAGTTAAACGTGCCAAAATACAGAAGGAAATAATATAAATCTCAATAACTACAGTGTATTTAATTTATTTTGACATATTTTTTCTTTTTTAACGCAACTATACCCACAAGAACACTTCAGCTACATGGTTACTGAATATGGGTGTTTTATGCACGTAATTACTGTACATTGCAAACATATGTTAGATAATGTGTTTTGGTCCAGTGGATATCGATTCTAAGCACAAACTTGCAGAGACGAGTTCGAATTCTAGTTGTGTTCGTTGCATTTATTTACTCACAAATATTCTTCAGAAAGGTATTAATCAATCTCGTTTCCCTCCAGCCATGGGTTAAATAGCAGAATTGAGTGGGTTCTATAGCCTTGATTGGCAACTAGTCTACCGCAGAAATTAATGGCAACCTGCTGCGTGAAAAACTTTACCCATTTAGTCATGTCTCTTTCGAGACATGATCACCCAAGCATACAACACGTATTTTACTTAACTGATTGACGATAGACAGAGATCGTGGAAGCATCATCCCAGGAGTTTGTTTCACAATGAAGTGACACATGGTGATGAGATGCTCGAAGGAAAAGGGGGTGGTTCGAACCTGTGTACATGGCCGCGTAGGTTTTAGCAGTGAATATCTGGTCTAGCGGAATTAGAGAATCTAAAAGATCTGAATAATTTGTCTCTACTTCTGACATGAGGTAGTATTTATACTATTTACATTATTAGGGCTATTGTCCTCATCTTTACTAACAGGTGTACGACGTTTCGGCTGTTGTACGCTCCGGTTTTCCTCAGGTGCTATGAATTTCGAACCGAAATCCTTATTCAGAAGGATTCCTATGCAAATATAGAAGTGTTGTCTATGTTTCTGAGTTGAGGTACTATTTACAGAATTGTCTATTATTCAGACTATTGTTCTTATGTTTGTTGCCATTTGAACGACGTTTCGGCCGTTGTACGCTCCGGCCTTCTTCAGGTGCTAGGAATTTCAAACCGAACCCTTTATTAAAATCAGTGGGATATATGAACTCCAATCTTTGCCTAATGCCTTTTCTGGAAGTCATGAGTTATATCTCTCTAACTCTGTAAGTTATTTGTTCACTATTGTTGTAGCCTGCTATTGAACTTACAACTCTTTGGGTCAAGTCGCAGGAACTAACCAACGTCTTTATCCATGGCCCAGAGTGGCCGAAACGTCGTACAAATAGCAAGAAAAATGAGGAAAATAGTCCGAATAATGTAAAGATTGTTATCGTGTTACGTTTGCAATCTTGCTCCAGTAGAAAAGGGTTACATGATAAAAAATAATTAAATATTTTTGAATTATGTTAACTGTTAAAAATTTAGATTTTTCAGTCCTAATAATGTATTTTAAGGTTTGTTCAGAGTGCCGCAGGTGGATTCAGTTAAATGACAGGCATTTGGTGAAATCCTGCCGTTCTTTAAAAAGTACCATAATAAGATACTTTCATATTTCTTTAAAGTAAGAGATATAATTTTAATAAACTACAGTTTATTTTCTTTTATTGTGACAAAAAGTAAGCACGTAACCATATAAAGTATCATACAACAGCATCATATTTTGTTTTCCTCAATAAAACGACCACCTGTTATATTTACGGTTTTACAAATTATGGGCTTTATTTTAAACAGT
>JBBBDQ010001542.1:342500-447500 GCA_037127315.1 Ascarosepion bandense
AATTTAGTTATACGATTAAATTATGCTCAACAATTTTTATTGTATTGGGCAAATATTTTAAAAAGTAAATGCCAGAGAATTCGGAATTTTATATATATATATATATATATATATATATATATATATATATCACAATTATATATTAATTAACGCATTTTTGATTTAAGATACATATGTGTGTGTATAGAATAAGAGTATAAGATAGATATGAGTATAATATGATACATATAAAACGTTTGCATATTTATTAAGAATATGCTATATATATATATATATATACATACATATATATATACACACACATATATATATATATATATATATACATATATATACACACACACACATATATATATATATATATATATATATATATATATATATATAAAAATTATAGTTTAGAACATGTACACATTACAATCTACTACAAAGCGTATATTTTGTTTCGACATTGGAAGGACAATGTCTCATCAAGTAGTAAACGCTATATT
Organism: Ascarosepion bandense; assembly: GCA_037127315.1. NCBI lineage: Eukaryota > Metazoa > Mollusca > Cephalopoda > Sepiida > Sepiidae > Ascarosepion > Ascarosepion bandense. The sequence goes on from JBBBDQ010001542.1 coordinate 342,992, forward strand.
GAGTACTGTTTTAAATTAATGTTTTGAATGTTGTTAATATTGTCTTCGTTCCTTATTCACTTGTGTATATATATATGTATATATATATATATATAGTATTAGAAAGATAACGAAATAGAGAGATAGGTAGACAGATGTGTGTCAAAGAGTATATACTGATATATAAATCGCTTGCTATATTGATTTATAATTAGATACTCTATAATGACATGGCAAGTTAGATACACCGAACATGAATCGATCGATCAATCGATAGACAGACAGATAGACAAAGAGTTGTCTGAGATAGATATGTGGCTTGTTTATGCGAAGTTTTCTCCAAGATTATCGTTAAGTTTAGCTTCGGGTCGATCTTGTCTTGTTATTCCCATAGCAACAGGGCGGCGCCAGGCGATAGTAGTGGAAGTCACGTTTGAACACTTCGTCAGTCCGTCTGCCATTGTTGAGGGTCGATATTTGTCGGAAGCTAAATATGTTGCAATCTCACCACCGAGAATTTGTAAACATTCACAAACACACACTCGCACGCACATGTTTCCCGGAGAAATTTCCAGATGTTTTTTCTTGACTTTTTTATTTTCAATATTAAAGAAATCTTAGACGTGAATGGTTCGATTTTGATACTGATTCTCTCTACACTATTTACACAGTTCAGACTGTTGTTCTCATATTTGTTACCATATTTACCTTCAATATCTGTCTATATTTCTGAGATGAGGTAACGTAATTATCTACACAATTTACATTGTTCGGACTGTTGTCCTCATCGTTGTTGCCATATTCACTTTCAATATATGTCCATATTTTTGAGATGAGATATTTTAATTATTTACACTATTTACATTGTTTGGACTGTTGTCCTCATCTTTGTTGCCATATTCACCTTCAATATCTGTCTATATTTTTGAGATGAGATATTGTAATTATTTACATTATTTACAATATTTAGAACGTTTATCTCATCTTTGTTGCCATATTCACCTTTAATATTTGTCTATATTTTTTAAATGAGGTATTTAATTATTATTAATAAATTATTTATACTATTTACATTGTGTAGAATATTGTCCTCATCGATGTTGCCAAATAATTTTTGTACCAACAAATGAAACACGTTTTGTAGCGAATTTGATATCCCTGATCCTGAAAATGACCTTCAGGTTTTATGGTTAGCTTTTGTTTTCTTTTATTGAAATTTCTCAAAAGATCAATTTAACTGATCGCAAGATTTAGTAAATAAAGGTCGCAGATCTTAGGTAACCCATCCAAATTAAACTGTTTTTATAAGAAAAAAAGTGGTTTTGATTAATACATTTTAAAATAGAAGAATTTTTAAATAGAATACACAAATACATTAATATGAGTATTATTGTTTATTTTTTACATAGCCATCTACATAAATTTCCGGATGATTTTGGCAATGTGAGTAATGTGGAAAATGAACGAATGTGGACAATGAACGATACCATCAGGATATCAAAACAACGGCAGAGCGCTACGAGGGATGATAGTAGAAACGAATGTCTGACTACTGTTGGAGTATCAACAGGGATTTAAATAATATTGAACATGACAGACAATCAAGAAAGATAAAATTTTAACTATAGTTCTTGCGTTCATGAATAGTTTATTTCTGTTGTTAGTTTATGAAATGATTTGATGAAAATACTTGTTGGTCTTGATATATTCCTTTGTGTTATTATAAACGACTTTGTGTCTGATTATTATTGGTAAAATAGTATTTCACATTAAGCATGTCAATATTTGTTGATTTAACTACGAATTGAGTTTTCTACACTTTTACTTTGAAAAATATTGCCCGATGGCAATATTATTTTTACAGAAAACAAATAAAAAAATGCTTTTTTTTCCTCCCCAAATGGATGCATTTCTGTACAACAAAAATGGGATTTAACCAAGACAAAGTAAAGTCAATTTAAGATTCAGCGCCTTCAAATAAGTTAAAAAATGTTTGTGTCTCGTCACGATTAAATTTTGTTGTTGTTGTCAATTGTTAATTTTCAAAACAAATCAGGTTATTCAAATTTCATGGATTGGTTTGCAAAATTGAATGAAACATTGAGTTTGTGAATCTTGACGAAAAAATATTCGTGATGACTTCAACAATACTGTGAGGCTTTCGACAAGTGTCAATGTGTTATATACCAATAAACAGACAAGCATGTATATATAAAAATATATTAATATTTTTATTAACGAACGCTGGACCGTGTCGCCTAGTGGACAGAGAGTTGAGGGAGCGCTTCCAAGGTTGACAGGGGTGACGATGGGAGTGTAACCTCTCTGCTTAATTCGTCTAGCTTCTTCTTCGACTTCTCGAGACTCTTCTGTCGAGGCTGACTGACTTCTTCTTCTTCTTGTCTACTTCTGGAGACCGTCAAGACTGACTGGGTTCGACTTCTCTTCTACTGTCGACTTCTGGAGACTCGTCTTATCTGTGTTTTCGCAGTCTTTATATATCTTCCAAAAGCGGAAATTGTTTCTTCCGGTCTTTTCTTGATCACGCGACGCCTACGTAAATTCTCAGAGACACCTGTTCTGTCTGCCTCTTGCGGCCATTTCCGCTACTGCCGGAAATAAGGTCAAACAACCATCCGTTCCTTTCAACGGCCGGAAAACGCCCCCGCTTGTATCAGCTTCCTTCTTCGGGTGGGGCCAGATTATTATATTACAAATGATTTACAATTTTTCTGTTGTAATAAAAAAGCAAATCAACGAATTTTCAAAGGATGTTTTTTCAAACTATTAAAAAGAAATCATCTAATAATCCATTGCATGCATATGTTTTGCAAAGAAGATATTATAATCTCGGATATATTTCCTTCCAGAATTTGTGGATACATGCATTAATCTCACAATCTATCTTTCACGATAGAGAGGCGACTAAAAAACTTCATTTCAACGTTTTGATAGATTCAAGGTTCTGGGGAGAATCCAAACGAAAAGGAAACTTACTTGGCACCAGGAAACGGTAACTAAGGTTTTTTGGAAGATCAGTTAAATTGGATACGTGATACACGTTTGGGCAATCATGTCTCGAAAGCGACATGACTGAGTGGACAGAAGATTATCCCGCAGTAGGTTGCCATTGCTTTCTGCGGTAGACTGGTTACAGACCAAGGCTATAGAACCCAATCTGTCCTGTTATTTGACTCATAGCTAGAGGGGAAAGAAATGTATTTTATTAATAAGTAGTAATAAATTGGGGATCAGTTTATTACTTCATAACAATATAAAACTGATCCCCCACTTTATGCCCAGTAGAAGCCTTAATTATGATTCCAACTATTATATTCAGTCAGTCAGTTAAGTGCCATACGTGAAACTCGCTTAGGCGATCATATCTCGAAAGAGACCTGACTGACTGGGCAGAAGATTATCCCGCAGTAGGTTGCCATTGCTTTCTGCGGTAGACTGGTTGCCGGCCACTGCTATAGAACCCAATCTCTTCTGTTATTTTTACTAACTGGAGGGAAGAGACGGATTAAAACATTTCCTAGGGTATTTGTGCAAATGCAACGAATTCAACTGGAATTCGAACTTGGCTAATCGATTTTTCGTTCCGAGTCTATATATACTGCACCAAAAGCATATCCCAAGTTTAAATATGGCACAAATTTTAAATAGAGGATTAATATAAATTTGTAGCAATTTATTTTTATTTTACATAAACATCGCACATATGAAGAGGGTGAAAACTTCTTAGTTTGACTATGAAGAATGGATGCTAGAACTGTGAAACCTTGCATGCATTAATTTCAACTCTTGTTAATAATAACCACGTTGTTTCTTTTTATTTACGAGGCTAAGTTGAAAAGTGCATAGCCAGTCTATGAATAATTGATGCTAGATATTTGAAACATTGCATGCATTAATTACAACTCTTATTATTATTATTATTATTAATAACTGCATGGTTTCTTTCCACATAAGAAGGTAGGTTGAAAAATTCATAGGCTGATTATGAATAGGAGACGCTAAAGCTGCTAAATATTACACGTATGAAAGTCGCATTCACTCTAATCGGGTTGAGCCGGCTTCCTCCTCGATGGAGGAAGTTTCAGTGGGATTTGTTTAAGAGCAGGGTCCCATGTTCTACCCTGTTATTTAACCCATAAGTGGAGGAAAGGGACGGATTACTACCTTTCCCAAAGGTTCTAGCGCGCAAGTGAGTGCAGGGCATTCAACTGGAATTCGAACTCGGCTCACCGATTTATCTTTCCGAGCCGATATCAACTAACCGCTTACAGCACCTGGTATTCCAAAGTGGTCACCCATCTAAGTACTGACCAGGCTCAACTTTGCTTAATTTCGGAGATCGAGCGAGAACCGGTGTATTCAACGTGATATGGCCGTAAGCGTGCGCATCCGTCACTAAACGCTTACAGCACCTGGTATTCCAAAGCGCTCACCCATCTAAGTACTGACCAGGCTCAACGTTGTTTAACTTCGGTGATCGAGCGAGAACCGGTGTATTTAACGTGATATGGCCGTATGCGTGTGCATCCGTCACTAAACGCTTACAGCACCTGGTATTCCCAAACGGTCACCCATCTAAGCACTGACCAGGCTCAACTTTGCTTAATTTCGGAGATCGAGCGAGAACCGGTGTATTCAACGTGAGATCACGGTCAGACTATAAATATTGCTTGCATTAATTTCAACTTAATGACTAAATGATTCTTACTAGATAAACTGACGTTTGACTTTTTAAAGAAGTGTGTTCACCCGGTTGCTTTTTTTTATTTGTCGATTATTGTAAACAGACTTCTAGTAGTAATATAACTTCGTGACCGAAAAGATACTTAATCTATTTTTCCGACTATTTTCTCTGTGTGTTTGTTTGCACGACTTGCAAACACTCCACTGCTTCCAGTTACGAAAGATTGTCGTCTGTGCAGCTTTGATAACATAACTTATGGGTTTGTAGTTTCTTCTAAATGTAGTCAATTACTTCAATGTCTTGTGAGTAACCAAACTTTAAGCATAGAATTCAGAAAACCATCAGGCTTAAAGTATCATTTGAATTTAAATATGGTGACCAGAAGTAAGAACCGTTGTATACATCTGCATTCTGAAAAGATCATAGGCTATCTATGAAGGAATTCTTTTAAAGTTGCGTAATATTGCATGATTTAAATCCAGTCAGACTTAATGTTTCACTCAAGGTACATCAGACGTCATCATAATTTCGCTAGTGGTTCCCATCCAGATGTTTTTACGTAATGGGGAACAGATATTAGTAAATATTTCTGAGATTATGTAGTGTTTACAGTATTTACACTCGGAAACATGACCTAGTAGATACAGACGTTAGTTAGTTCCTGTGACTTGACCCAACGAGTTGTGAGTTCAGTTCCAGGCTACAGCAGTGTTGAACAAGTAACTTACAAGGTTAGAGGGAGATAACTCATGACTTCCAAAAAGGGGCACTATTTCGCAAGAGATAAGAATGATATACCCCAGTACCTGTAATAAATGGTTCGGCGAGAAATTCCTAACACCTGAAGAAATCGGAACATACAAAAGTCGAAACGTCGTACAAATGGCAACAGAGATGAGGGCAAGAGTCCGAATAATGTAAATACTGTAGATTCTAGTCAGTTCATTAGAAAAGAGAGGTTGATCAACCACCGAAAATCTACAGTGACGCAAAGAAGCCATTAAAACAAAGGGCTTGTATGCTGGAGCATTGTCCCGAAGAAACAGAACATCTTTTGTCAGTTTATCTTGGCGTTTTTCTTGATATCCTTGCGTAACTTACAAGCTGGCATGGTACCGTTCATTGATTGTGTGGTTCTTTTGAAAATAACAAATAAACTGAACATTGAAATTTAAAAGATCTGAAGCTATCCATTTAACAGCAGACGAAACGTCATTAGCCTTCTTTAAATCAGAAGAGATTGTCTCTTTTCTTTGCCCCGAATTCATGAACCCAACACTTATTCTAGATGGGGAAAGGTTCAGGCAAACTACTTGGATATGCATGAAACAATTTCAGACTTTTCCTTTATGGGATAAGTCTGGTTTACTTTTATTCAGATGCTAGAAGACGTGGCACACACCGAGCAGAAACTTTCTTTATTCAAAGGTCATTGTGTATAATATTCTCCACTCTTTTATGGGATGTACTAAAATCACTGGCTAAATTTTTCAATCAACTTTTATCCATCACCATGTGGCGAAACTAATCAATATTTTCTTCTGTTGCGACAGTTACAGGACGGCCTGACGGGGAACCAAATTCAATAATCGCCGCTCTCTTCTTAAATTAAGCTGCTCAATTCTGCACTGTTGGTAAACATGGAGGGCCATCAACTAACAACCAAGTCGGCATGAATATCATTGGGAGCTAAACCATTTTTTCGGGATTGGGCTCTTAAATTTCAATGCATTTAGAACTTCTATCAGTCAACCATCACAGGCGCTCTCACCTGCCACCCATAACCATGGACCAAGCAAGTTTCCCTGAACGCAATGCACTGCGCATCCTTGGTCTTACGCCATCTTCTGACATCAAATGGATTCACTACATTGAATCAATAGCTAAATCCACTGCTAGAAAGGTTGGGTCACTGTGTCGGCCCAGGAAGTTTTTTTTCCGCCTGAATCCATCTTGCACATATACAGATCAAACATCCCACCATGATTGGAATATTGTTGTCATATCTTGTCAGGCGCACCTTCTGTTTGTCTCAATGTTCTCGACAGGCTCCAATAGAGAATCTTTAATGTGATTGGTTCCGACTGGAAGCTCGACTCCAGCCACTTTCTCATCGGCGGGATGTAGCTTCCCATCTGTCTCTTCTATAAATATTTTCATGGTTTCTGCTCTGACATCTTAGGTCACTAGTGCCCCCTCCACAAGAATGTACTCGTGCAAGTAAACTGGCAACAAGGTCCCACCTTTTTACAGTTAGATCAACCAAATTTAGGCAACAATTCTACTCCATCAAATTCTTTTCTCGCGCTTTCCGCCTGTGGAACTCCCTTCCATATACTTACTTTCTTGACGGCTACAACATCCAGGAATTTAAATGCAAAGTCAATTCCCATCTCTTATCCATTTTATTCCAGATCTTTCTACATCACCCCTATACTTTGTTCATTTCCCTTCTCTCTACCTTCACAACTGTCTTCACTCCTGTGTTCACATCCTTTCCCTTTCACCCTTTGTAGCCTCCTGCCTAAAACTTTAACTCTCTTATTTTGGTTGCTTGTTTTGTTTTATGGCATATCAACCTTGGCGGGTCATTTATTGCCAACTAAATTTTATTTATTTATTGCTGGTAATACCTTTTTCTTTCAACAATTTATTGTTGTTTTTATATAAGTTTTGTGTCTAGTAATACTTTTTTCTTTTCGAGTATCAAGATTCACTGGGATTTGTTTTTTAAGGGCAGGGTCCCCAAGTATTACTCTGTTATTTAATCCATAACTGGAGGGAAGAGACGGATTAATACCTTTTTCCCAAGTGTACCAGTGCTTAAGTGAATGCAGGGTATTCAACTGGAATTCGACTCACCGATTTCTCTTTCCGAGCCGATATTCACAGCACCACAACGCTCATCCGTCATTAAACGCTTACAGCATCTGGTATTCCCAAGCGGTCAGCCATCTAAGTACTGACTAGGATCAACGTTGTTTAACTTCGGTGATAGAGCGAGAACCGGTGTATTCAACGTGATATAGTCGTAAGCCACACTCTCTTATGTATCCCCCTGCACATCAGTAGCGTTATCGCCTTGCTTGGGGTGAAATGATTAAATAAAACAAAACCTTGACAACACGACGATGCCAACATGTTGCATTTGAAGTCTTTTTTTAACATTTAGATCACAGTTAATCTGGAAAGAAATAATGTACTTATTCATAAGGAGAATGGAAATTTGTAGGTTGCGTGTTCTTTGGACGCCGGTGTTTACCATTTAGGTACAATGTTTTTGTTTTTTTTACTGCATGTTCTTTGCTATGTCCTCAGTCTGATAGTTTGATCAGATTTCTATTGTGTGTGATTTTTAGACATCGAGTTCATCAGTGTAGAAGTGATTCTTCAATTGCGTGTTCTTTTCGACGTTGGTGTTCACCACTATAGAAGTAGGGAGATGGTTAATATTTTTTAAATTGGCCGTGTGTCACATATCCAAACTCCCTACAACTTAGGATATTATTCGCTATCATCCGAAGGTTGGAGATTAAAATGTGTGAGTTTGCGGAAGTATAAAAGTATACCTTTTGTATTTTAAAATAGAAATTTATTAATGGAAAATAATAAAATGAATTGGTAGAAGTTAATGTTCAATGAGAACAATTAAGAAGTTAAGCCTATCAAAAGTTCGTAGTAGTCCTTGCAAGAGTGAGCTTGCGTGTACGTAGACAGGAACGTATGTGTGTATTTATGTATGAGAGTTTATTTTTGAGTAGGATTCTCTTTGACTGAGGAAAAGGAAGGAGGTTTGTTTTGTTCACTACATATTCATACAATCAAAATATCACAACTCTAGCAACATTTTTTCATAGATGGCTTAAGAACTTTTTTAGCTCATCCTCGTTGCAGGATAGAAACAATGTAATTATTAAGAAGACTCTAAATAAATGCATGCAAGATTTACAGCTCTAGCATCATCCTTCATAGCTAGCCTTAGAACTTTTCAGCCCTTCCTTGTACATGGGACAAACAATGCACTTATTAATAAGAAGAGGTGAAATTAATGCATTCAAGATTTCACAGTTTTTCAAAGTTTGCCTATGAACTTTTTAACTCAACCTCGTAGCTGAAAAGAAACAATATTGTTTATTAATAAGAATCGAAATAAATACTTGCAAGATTTCACAGATCTAGCATCAAGTCAACGTATAAACCTTTCCTTCGTACCTGGTAGAAAATAATAGATGTCTTAATAAAAAGAGACGAAATTAATGTATGCAGTATGTCATAGTTTTGCCACCATTCTTTGATCGTCTGCCCACGAAGTCATCACCCCCTCCTCTTACCTGGAAAGGAACAATGCGGCCATCAAGAAGAATACTTTTTATTTACAATAAAACAAAACAAAATAATTACAATAAACTAAAACGTACGCACTTTCTTTCTAAACACTGTCATAAATGATGAAAGTAGGCGAGAATGCTATAATTTAGTGCGCATGCGAAATTGTGTTGAACGTCACTTCCGTTGCAGGCCTCTTCACACAGCATATTTTAACTGCGTTGCCATATGAACTATAATTTTGATCAAGCATGATCTATCTATCTATCTATCTATCTATCTATCTATCTATCTATCTATCTATTTCAATTTCAATCTGTATCTATCTATCTATCTATCTATCTATCTAATCTATCTATTTCTAATCTATATCTATCTATCTATCTATCTATCTATCTATCTATCTATCTATCTATCTATTTCAATCTGTTTATATCTATCTATCTATCTATCTATCTATCTATCTATCTATCTATCATTCCTATCTTCAGTTTAGTTAAAAAAAAATGCACATGTAAATTTTATATCTTCCCATATACATACACAGCAAACCGATGAATTTATCTTTCGAGATCTTTCTTTTTGTGTATCGGTTTTATGAAACGATACTTCTAAAATCTTTATATCATCGCAGAGGTTATTTTGTATTTCATGGGGTTGTTTTCTGTCATGACGACGGCGCGACTGCATAGGGAGAAGTCCTCTTTCCTGACGGGCAATTATAATTATTCATAGGATCGATCTTTTTTTTTAAACAGAAAATTAAAATTGAATGATCTCTGACGATTGTTTTCAGTATTTGTTTATCCACAAAGTTTTCGTTTGACAAAAGCAGAGATCGATTGCAGTAAAATGATAACGACTTATCAATTTTTGTTCCATAGAATAGATAAAAATTAACACGATAAAAAAAAAAGAGAAGGAAACTAGTATTAATAGACGGATGGAGATGTGATGAATCTTCGACGAAAGAGAGTTTTCACGGATATATATAAATATATATATATATTAGGCGATAACACAGTAATACTCACATATAAACACAATAAAATGAACCTTCATATATTGTAGGCCATCTACATTAAAGAAAAGTAAAACACACATAATAAAATCACATTACAAACTGGTCATAACATATTACATTGCATTTAGATATATGGTTCTTTTAACATTTTGGTCTCTCACGCGGTGTTACGTCATAGAACCACATTACAAATTTACGACCTGCGTCTGCTATTCGGTGACTGTTATCGTTCCTTAGCAATGTTTTATGTCAACACAAGATAAAACCATCTTTGATGATGAATGTCTTTATGTTAACGTCCCTGTAACCTCTCTAAAGATGGCTCATGTGAGCTGAAAGCGTAGAACCAGCATAATAAAAAATATTCAAATGTTGGACTATTTTCACCTGAAATTAAAGCGAAAATACGATGTTTAGAACGGCTCATGATTAAACATAATAGACATTCATTTTCTCTTATATTTAACAATATATATAGATAGACAAGAATTTAAATTTGGGGAATTCGAAGCCGTTTTCCTACCGACAAACCCTGAGCCAAAGATCAAGTGACCTGCATTCCATTAGCAAAAGAAAATTACTATGAATATTCCCTGGTTGACCCTGTCGTAACCAACATTCCTTTTTCCATCTTTTACTGACCCTTGCTTCCAAAATAAGAATTTTTTTCCAATCATTGGTTGACTGCGGTTGACAATGCATATCTCGAAATCACATGTTGAAATAGCTATTTCCGCTAAATGTGATCTGAAATTAGAAAAATAAATCTGGTCTGTATATTAAATTTACATTGAGCTGTCTGTTGGATCAGTTTTAATATATTAAGGATATTACAAGGATTTTCTCGGATTATTTAACAGTTTTGTCCTGGATTTTTTACTCATATATATATATATATATATATATATATATATATATATATATATATATATTCTTCATTGGTAAACGAGTTACTACGAGACTTAGGTTTCTACCCTGCGGTGTATTCAAGCGATTTGAATATTCAAAAGTTCTTCTAAATAATTTTATTGAGCACATTTTGATAAAACTGTGTACTGGTCTAATTTTATTATGACCAAAAACCTACGTAATAATAATATGAATAAATGGAACAAGAAGATAACGACTAAAATTTAAATTTATTACGGTGACGTCATATGCTAATAAATTCGTTACGTTTATTAAGAAGTACATTCTGATATTGAAATTTTTAAATCCCAAGTTCTTCTGCTAAATGTAGATTATATTTATCACCTACACTTTTAGGAGTACGTGCCAGGCCTATCAGCCTCCACTTTATCTGTGGGTTTAGGCCTTTTTGTTTCAATTTCCAGTATTTTCGAAAAAAGGCTATCTGATACACCTTCACCCCAACACACACCATTCACACACATATCTATCTATCTATCTATCTATCTATCTATCTATCTATCTATTCTACGTCTATAACAAGACTTGGAGTTTCATGCACTATGCTACCATCAGGTGAATATTTTAAAATAACCGTTTGGAGAATGAAATTTTGGTTCTCGCGTTGTTCATGTTACTTATATATGTATAGCCCGGCGTTGCTTGGGTTTAATGAAAGCTTTAAAACTAATCCATGTTCCTGGAGCTCAGACTCTTTGGACGTTGGCACGAAAGACTAAAATGCAGTAGTTGTTTCCAGTTAAAGCTAAACGGTAGACTGAAAGAAAAATAAATGGACTTAAGTCAAATTTTGATTTCCTGGTATCTATATCAAATAAGTTTTTTTCGTCGTAAACTGAATTTTTTCGTTTATCGATTTTCGATATTTATCGGAGGTACCTCGACACAAAACCTAGCTAAGAACACTCGCAGACGCATATAGTACAACTGTGTAAATTTTCAAGAAAATCAGTTCAGCTGTTTCGGAGGTAGGTAACGGACACACACACATACACAGACACACACACACACACACACAGACAAGTTCCATTTATAAGTAAGTTTAGATATACTGTATTTATGTTGATTTTTGCACTATTGTAAGAACTGCAACCTTGAAACTTCTGAATATCGTTTCTTATGTCTTTGTCTATGAGTGTCTCAAACGTGATTAAAATCGGACCAGATAAGGCTCTGATGCTATTTTTTAAATTTTTAATTGCATTATTTAATTTTATTGAAAATTGAAAAGTAGAATCACAAAAGTTGAATTAATAAGAAAACTTTGGCTCAAGTGTGGGTTACTTGTTTTTAGTTTAGGGGAAAACAAAAAATATTATTATTATTATTAATAATAATAATAATAATAATAATAATAATAATAATGGAAAGAGGTCTATATAAAACCAGCTATTTTAACTAGACTCAACGTATTTCAGCAGATATTTATTTCTATGTTTGCATGTGATTGTCATTTCACTACTTATCCCCGATTCTTGAAATCAAGTCCAGTCAAGAGTCGTCATTAGAGGCCGTAATCTGAACAAAATAAGATACGCAGCTGATACAGTGCTGATAACAGATACGGGAAAGAAACAATAAGACGTTTTACAGTAGATAGTTAAAGAAAGCGGAAAGAAAAAACTACAATTAAACTACAAGAAAACTGAATGCATGGTAATGATTTAAAAAAGGAGCCCAAAATGGCAGTTACAAGTCGTTGATACGAAAATCAAATAGGTGCTGGAATTTAAATAACTGGGAATTTTCTAACAGGGGACGGAAGATACGATACAGAGATATGAAGGCTCATTTGCATGGGCAAGGATGCATTACAGAAGAACATAATAAGATGATGATGAAAGAGGAGGAGGAGAAGAATTAAAAAACAAAGAAAGAGTAAGAGGGAAAGAAAAATAAAATCAAGGAAAAAGATGAGGAGGAGGAGGAGGAGGAGAATAAATAAGATGGGTGAGGATAAAAGAATAATAAGAAGATAAGATGAGCAGGAGAAGAAAAACTCACAAGATGAAGAAGGAGGAGATGAGTTTAAGTAGGAAATAAAGAAAAATAAGATGGTGAGGATATGAAGAATAAAAAGAGGTAAAAATGGAAAAGAAAAATGATAAGCTGAAGGAGGAAGGGATGATGATAAAGAGGAGAAGTAGAAAGCAAAGAAGGAGCAGTAGGAGAAGAAGAATAAAAGATGGAGGGGAGAGCAAGAGTTGTCGTATAAGGAAATGGAGGAAAAGCAAATGAAGGAAAGAAGTAGGAGGTAAATGTGGGGATGGTAGGAGGAGATCAAGTTAGATTATCGCTGATATCTTTTGTTTATGGAACCATTCCTGTTGACTAAAAATGCAGCCTGTCTCCATTTAATGTCGGAAGAAATGACGAATACATGTTTGACATTTGCAAAGGAACAGCAAAACAAAATTTTCATTCTTCTTCTTCCGGACTGACATTCAGTTATATTTGAATCGTTTTACAGAGACATTTTGTTCACGCTAATGATTTGAGTGAATGACACTTTGTAGGGAAATTGATAGGCAAATTTTACATATAAAGGGTTTCGCACACAGAGTAATGCCTATCGACATAGCAACAAAGATCGGTCGGCCAATGTTCTGTCAATGTTCACTTTCAAACAAATACCCTTGGAAACGCGCGAATACATCAGTTCCCCCGCTCTATGTCTTAAAAACATAGGTACGTATATTCAGTTTTATATTTGTTATGCTGCCCTTGAGTAATGAACTTGTCCTCTTTCTACATATAGATTATACATAGTTCCCTCAATAATTGTTTTGGACACTGTCAAACTGTCTGCTATCGGGCGGAGAGCATTAACCCAGCCGAGGCTCTGCTGAAGAATAGAGCCTTGTCTGGGGAACATTAGACAGGTATTTTTTGCGTGCGTATGTGGCCCGGATTACCCACTTTAAAAAGGCTTTGTCTTAAGTGGGAAGGCGAATAAATACTGCAGTTACGCTCAGTAACTGCATTGCGTATTGTGGAGCCCTCTGCATTCAGAGGGAGAGTAATAACCCAGTCGAAGCTCCGCCAAAGTGTCGTGTCTCATGTGGGAAAAATCAGACATCCATTTTTGCCGGGCTATATGGCTCTAAATATCAACATTAAAAAGGCCTTGGGCTACATTTTGCCCTAAGTGGGAAGGCGAATAAGCACTGCAGTTAAAAAATAGCTAGTAAGAGCAGTGTAACAAAGGTTGTTAATCAAGCGTAGTTTAACGAAGTAGTTACGAGCAGTCAAGGAGAGCAGTTATGAGCAGTCAAGTACACCAGTTAACGAGAAGCAAGTAACGACAGCTACTAGTCAGGCAGCGTAATAATACCTTCGGACTTACTTTCTATAATACTTATTATTAACACTTCTGTTGGATATCTTGTTTTTTGTTAGACTAATATCTACCTTCTTGTTCCGTGTAATGAACTGGTCCTCTTGCTACATATAGATTACTCGTCCTCTTGTAGGGAAACTGATAGGCAAACTGGTCACTACAGCTTTGCGGCTAATTTCACCACAACACCACAACAAATTGGCGACAACAGTCTTCTAAATTAAATAGAATTAAATTAATTTTTACTTGAATCATGCCAACACAAGCAATATGGGACTGTCACTAGTGCACAAGTGCTCTGAAGCTAAAACTGATTTTTTTTTCTTTATAAAAATGAAATCAATTTTTTTTAAAAATCATATCACCCCAAGCAAGGCGAAAACGCCACTGATGCGCTGGGGGCTACGTAAGAGTGAAAAAATTGGAAGAGAAACCGGGAACCACATCCTAAACAGGAAACAAGGGATGAGCCTCTTCACCTGTTCAATAGATGTGGGTGGAGTGTGAACCGGGCGATAGTTTAGTCTACCTACTCCAATTGAAAAAGAAAATAAAAAAAATAAAAAAAAGAGTGAAAAGATTGGAAAAGAGAAAAACCGGAAACCACATCCTAAACAGGAAACAAGGGATGAGCCTCTTCACCTGTTCAATAGACGTGGGTGGAGTGTGAACCGGGCGATACTTTAGTCTTTCTACTCCAATTGAAAAAAAAATAAAATAAAAAAAAGAGTGAAAAGATTGGAAAAGAGAAAAACCGGAAACCACATCCTAAACAAGAAACAAGGGTTTTACAGTCACAGGTTGAAACGTTGTTACAGAAAATAAAAATCGTTATATTAAGAATTTAGCAATTGCTATTGTTGCTTTTGTCTCGAATAATTGCCTCATTTTGATGTAACATTGAATTTTTATCATAATTTTACTCCAAACAAGCGAGACCGCCACTAGTGCTCAGGATATTGCAGTGGGTATTGAAGAAAAGATAAATGAAGATAGATGATTTCAATTGACTTTGCACATTGTTTTTTTTTATTTCAGCTGTAATAGAAGCAAGATGGGGCTTCTATAGGCGGAAAATGCGATAGAATAAACTGTTGGAGCAGAACTGTCGGTTAAATTTAATTATTTCAACGGTTAAAGGATAGGGCTTAGATGCCAATCTAATACTTCCCTTAAATGGTCAGCCCAGAAGAGGATAGGGCTTAGATGCCAATCTAATACTTCCCTTAAATGGTCAGCTCAGAAGAGGATAGGGCTTAGATGCCAATCTAATACTTCCCTTAAATGGTCAGCTCAGAAGAGTTGCCATGAAAATATTTTAAAAATAAACAGAGATGGGAAAGGCGAGATGTGTGTGTGTATGCGCATGCTGGTGTATGTAATCAGTGTGACGAGATAAAATCAGTTGGAGTGATGCCAATTGAATTTATCTTGCTACACTTAAAAAAAAACTTGAAAAGAATACACTTAAGTCGTCAATTAATAGAATCAGCTATAAATACTGTAGTAATGTTCTAAAATATGTGTAAAAAGAACAATTTTTTTATCATGCTTTAGCACGTGCATGACCATGACATTACAACATATTAAAAAATTCTATTTTGGATAATTTTCACGTTCTAATGAACGCTAGCAATTTGTCAACCGTTATATTTGAAGCAAGAAAAATACAGTAATTTTAGCAACACAGTTGGGCCGTTATTTTTTGTTACCATACTTCACACCATTGATGATGAATTGAAAGTACTTGGGTACATTGATGATGATTGAAAGTACTTGGGTACATTGAGAAATAAATGATAATGACATCTATCAACGTTACTTCTTTTTTCTGATATCTTTCAATTATAATACGCGAAAGGTCATCAGTGAAAATGAATGGATTTTATTAAAAATAAGCAGATAACGTTTGCAATTTATTTAACCTCACACACACACACACACACACACACACACACATATATATATATATATAAACAGATTGTTTCTGTGTTGAATTCCTTGTCCACTTCTACTTTTACAGCCGCTCTATCTTTCATATTGAACTCATTAACACACACACACACACACACACACACACACACATATATATATATATATATATATAGCATATATTAAAGTTGTATTTTATCATATGTGTGTGTGTTAGTGCAGTTTAACATAGAATCAGAAAATTGTTTTTAGTGTATAATGATGAAAGAAAACTTAGAAAATTTAACACTCACAGGATATTTTGATAACACGAGGGACATAGGAAGGCAGCATATACTCTCCTTAACGAGCATGTTTAAATAGTCAGCAGAACAGGGATTAGGAGGGATAACATAAATATAGAAACTCCTAAGAACAGAATGTGTCGAAACGCATGATCAATCACGTTCTTACGAAATAAAGTATATAGAAGAATGTGTGTGTGTGTGTGTGTGTGTGTGTGTGTGTGTGTGTGATTGCTTTTAGATAAGTGTAATGTCTATATGTCTGTGTTTTGGACGACATGTGTCCTGATAGATTGCAAGCATCAAGTCGAGTCAATCCGCCTGATTTTGTCTTGAAGACTCAACCTCTCTTTTGTTTCACGTCAGCTTATTTATCGTTTGAAACCAAATCTGATTCCATTATGATGAAGGCGTTTTCGTCTCGATCTGACACTAACGCTGTACGTACGTAAGTAATTAAAAAATAGAAAAAAGAAAACGGAATATTAAAGGTGGAGCAGGGTGTGGGAAAAGCAAATTGAGTCAAATCCTGAGTTTAGTGAGAGAAAAACAAGAAATGATGAAAAAGTGAAAGAAAAATGAAAATTAGGCTAAAAGCATGGAGTAAAAACGAATAGATATTAAAGAATTAAAAGAAAAAAAAAGAAAGAGAACAGTAAAGAAAGAGAAAATAAAAGAAAGAAAAAAATCTCCAAATAGAAAATAATCTTAAATCAAACTATGAAGTAAAGAAAGAAAGACATATTTGATTAGGTGAGACGATATACTCCACTGGGGAAAAAGAATATTAAAAGAAAAAAAGGCAAAGAAAGAAAGAAGAGAGAGGTAAACCTCATAGAAGTGTCAAAGAAAGAAAAAAAGAAAGAAGGTAAGAAAAAGAAGAGATAGGTAGACCTCATAGGAGTGTCAAAGAAAAAAGAAAGAAGAGATAGAACTCATAGCAGTGTCAAAGAAAGAAGAAAAGAAAGAATTAAATAAAAAAGAGAGAGATAGAACTCATACGAGTGTCAAAAAAAGAAAGAAAGATAAAAATAAATAAATAAATAAATAAGAGAGATAGACACCATTAGAGTGTCGAAGAAAGAAAGAAAGAAAGAAAAAGAGAGTAAAAAAAAAGTAAGAAAGAAAGAAGGCAAAAATAGAATAAAAACAAGAATGAAAGAAAGGAAGACAGAAATTATATGGATTTTAAAGAAAGAAAGAAAGAAAGAAAGAAAGAAAGAAAGAAAGAAAAAATGAGTATAAAAACATAGAATAAAAAATAGAATAAAAAACAAAGAATGAAAGAGAGGAAGACATTCCCTGATCATCCATTTAGGTGAAACCGAGGTAGGTTCGTCTGTCTCATTAGTTGTTATCTATCTATCTATCTATCTATCTATCTATCTATCTATCTATCTATCTATCTATCTATCTATCTATCTATAAAACAACAACCGAATTCCCATGGTTTTTAACCACAATCAGTATTCCCACACACTTATCAAAAATTTAAAAAATGATTACAAGAATCTCCAATCAAACAAAAAAATCAAAGACATTTTCGATAAACCACCCATAAATGCAATGAAACAAAAACCCAACCTATCAGCTATCCTCACTTCTACCAAATATCTAAAAAATACAAACCTACCAGGGAATTTTAAATGTCAGAAACCCCGGTGCTTAATTTGTAAACATTTAGTAAACGACGCAATATTCCTTCTACCCAACACCAAAATCAAATTGCACCCACCACGCCTCACCTGTGACAGCCAAAACGTTACATGTTTTCTCTTCTGTTCAGTATGTCCAAATAGTGGATATATTGGTGAATCTGGTAATAGCTTTAGATTTCGTTTCAATAATCACAAACTTAGCATACGCCAGAACAACCAATATTCCCCCATAGCAGTTCACTTCAATCAACCGGGTCACACTTTAGAAAATTGCAAATGTTTACTAATAGACTCCGATTTTAGTTCTACACACTCACGCAGCAAGAAAGAAAAATACTGGATTTTAAAATTAAATAAACACAAGCTAGGGTTAAATAGGGACTTAGGTGTTTTGAATCTTTATAAATATTTCAACAGCTAAACATTTTTTAGATACAGTTAAAATTTCTCTCTAAAACAAAATTTACAAGTATTATTATAGATAGGTTTACATTTACAAATATTTTTTAAAAATGTGTCGCTTTCTGCGTCACGTGATGTAAACAATCTCTCTCCACGAACGCTCTCGCGAAATACGTTTCTAATTTAAATTTTAAAATCATTTGTTTCTGATGAAGGGCCGAGGCCGGTCTGAAATATCAAATATAATAACAGAAATAAACAAATACTGTCAAAAAAATACATTTTTAAACTTACAACTTTTTTGTAGTTGTTACTATATATATATATATATATATATATATATATATTTGCCAGTTCATATTTTAACATCAGTCTACATTTATGAGATGAGATAAGGTAATTATTTACACTATTTCCATTGTTCGGACTGTTGTCTTCATCTTCGTTGCCATATTGACCTTCAAAATCTGTCTATATTTTTGAGATGAAGTATTTTTATTATTTACACTATTTACATAGTTCGGATTGTTGTTCTTATCTTTGTTGCCATATTTAACTTCAGTATCTGTCTATATTTCTGAGATGAGGCATTTATGATTATTTACATTTTTTGGACTCTTGTCATCTTTGTTGCCATATTCACATTTAATATCTGTCTATATTTCTGAGATGAGGTATTGTAATTATTTACACTATTTACATTGTTTGGACTGTTGTCCTCATCGTTGTTGCTATATTCACCTTCAATATCTGTTTATATTTCTGAGATGAGGTATTGTAATTATTTACATTATTTACATTGTTCGGTCTTCGTTGTCAAATTCATGACGTTTCGGTTATCGTACACTCCGGTCATCTTCGGGTGATATACGTTAAAAGTTTAACTGTAATCTTTCGTTCGTGTATTGGGTTAAATTGTTCTATTTTTTTTTATCCCTGATTTTTTTTTTCATTTGAGTATCTCAACATTTTAAGTTTTTTTCACCTCTACTGTGGTCAGATATTGAAGTAAACAATCTTTCGGTGACGTCAATGGATTACTTCAACCAGCGTCTTTAACAACTGGACAATATGTGCTTAGGGAGAGAAAGACATAGAACTAGAAAAACGCATTGCAAATGAAACTAGAAAAATTTACCTCAGTGGCCGAAATAAAGGTTCAGTTCGAAAGTTCAAAGTATATTCCCTGAAGAAGGGCGGAGCATCCAACAAGCGAAACGTAGTGAATATGACCAAAAAGATGATTACGACAATCTGAATAATTTAAATAGTGTAATTAGTTCCGATATTTCATCGTGAAATTATCGAATGTACTGAAGAAGGCCGGATCGTTCAACGGCCGAAACAATGTGAATATGACAATAAATATGAAGACAATAGTCCGAACAATGGCAAGAATGTAAGGAGTAACAATACTGCATCTGTGAAATATAGACAGATACAGAAGAAGACCGGAGCAAACAACGGTCGAAACGATGTGAATAAGACAATTAGTATATATCTGAAAAATATAAATAGTGTAAATAGTTACATGTTATTTATTAAATATACACTCTATTTTATACTAATTTTGAAGCTTGATGTTTTCTTAGATAAGATATTAAAAAATAATTTTTTGCTTTTATATATTCTTGCATTACATGCGAACTTTGAAGACGTAATCTTGAAGCTCATTTGAAAGGAGTCGTATCATACTCGAGATATAATTTTAGCGTATGTACTGCTCAGACTTCTTCCTTTTCTTGATCTGTCTTCATATGCTATGTTCCTTCAGGATGTAGGCAATAATGGACTTCAACTTGTCCCTCTCCCTTGTCGCTCTTAATATTTTCCTCTTGCTATCACGTAGCTGCTCCATCAATTTGCTTAAACCCATCAAACATGTCTTGCACTACTTTCCCCTGTGTTTCCCTCTATTGATCCTGTGAGTATTAGATTCCCCAAACGCTTCTTCCTCGATGTCCCAAGAACCTCATCTGTCTATTCCTGATGTTAAATATAAATTTTCATTTTGTTTGCATCCTCTTCAACACCTCATTGTTGCTCACGTGCTTGGTCCATAGCATCCTCAGCATCCTTCTGTAGAACCACATTTCTACTTCATCGAGCTTCTCATTCCGCTTTAAAGTGATCGTCGAATATTAACTGCCATACAGAACGACAGATGTCATTATAGCCCCCCTTTATTTGCTTCAATGAGGTTTTCCTGTCTCTCAGTAATCTGGTTAGCTTTTAAAGTGCGTCCTTGGCCATACGAATGGGCCTTCGGATACGCTAATTTTATATTTCGTTAATGAGGCGACCCTTTCAAGATTAGCTTCAAAATTAGGTCTACAAAGGTCACATGTTACGCGAATAATTGATGGATTTATGGATACTGCTGAATAATATGACGGATAATATATAAAATTGTGCATTAAACACGAGAAACATCAGGAAGTGTTTGCGTTTACGTGTCTGCTATGTTTTTAAATACAGATCGTCACGAATAAGAGGAAATCTTCTCACTTTTAGTAGCGAAAAATGAGATTCCCCGACTTCGATTTTTGTTTTCGAAATTTGACTACGTTTCTTACAGAAAATATCTTAGTAAATGTAAAAATAAGAGAAGTTAATGATCAATGGAACCGATCGAAAGCCAGAAACGAAACGTTTCTTTTTCATATGCTAAATGAATGAAAGAGGAACGAGAAGAAAAAGTAACATAATCTCTTGCATAGTGAGAATCTCGTTAGAAGGCCCACTGAGAAAAAAAGAACCATTGAAAATGAACAACAGGCTTAATAGAGGAGAACGTAATTTTTAGGAGGGGAAGACAGGGAAATATATATTTGAAAAAAAAAACATCTTGTTAAATAAGCTGAAGCTATTTATACAAAAATACATTGTCGATCATGTAAACTATCAGACATTTATGTAAAAATGATTTGTTTAAATAATGAACATCGCGTATAAAAAAAAATAGTTCACCAAGAGAATGGACGAGATGCAAAAGCTGGAAAGAAAAGAGATAAAATAACAGTTTATATGAAATTATCAAAAGTCTGTTGAGAAGCTATTAGCAGAAAAAAAATGGAGAAAGGCTGTCAACAATTCGAAGGGAAAGTAAACTTTGGAAAAGCAAGAATAAGACAATAAAAAGAAATTTTAAAAAATCAAATGAAGAAAAAGATGAAGAATAAATTCGATAGATTAAAATAGAAGGAAGTCTGTTTAAACTATTTATATTGTTTGGACTATTGTCCTTATATTTGTTGCCATATTCACCTTCAATATCTGTCTATATTACTGAGACGAAGTATTGTAATTATCTAATCTAAACGTAGATATAAATGGAAATTTGTTTGTGTGTGAGTGTCTGTGTGCGTGTGGGTCTGTTTTCTATATACTCCAAAACGGATGAACCGATTTTCTTAAAAAATTGCACAGTTGTACGATATGCGTCTGCGAGTTTTCCTAGCTAAGTTTTGTGTCGAAGTACCCCCGATAAATATTGAAAATGGATAATCGAAAAAAACGGGTTATAGAAGGAGTGGTCCGATTTTAATGAAATTATATACACTCATAGACTAAGACATAAGAAGCGATATTCAGAAGTTTCAAGGTTGCAGTTCTTACAATAGTGGAGAAAATCGATAATATATATATATAAAAGGCAAGATGTTTGTGTGTGTGTCTGTTTATCTGCTTGTATGTCAGAATTTATCATCCCTTTCATTTCAGTTTTTGCTTTGGTTTTGGCTCTAAGTAGGTATAACTGTAGTCTCAGCCATGATACAATTTACTCAGAGGACTTATTTAGCCTTCAAATTTTAGTTTACGACAAAAAAAAAAAATTTGATATCGATACCAGGAAATCAACATTTGATTTACATCCATTCATTTTTCTTTCAGTCTACAGTTTCGCTTTAACTGGAAACAACTATTGTACAAACGCCAAAAAAGTCTGAGCTCCAGGAACATGGATTAGTTTTATAGCTTTCATTACACCTGAGCAACGCAGGGCTATACTGCTAGTTTACACTTTTGAATTGTTCGGATTCTTGTCCTAATCTTTATTGAAATATTCAGCTTCAATATCTGTCTATGTTTCTGAGATAAGGTATTGTAATTATTTACACTATTTACATTGTTCGGACTGTTGTCCTCATCTTTGTTGCCATATTCACCATAAATATCTCTCTATATTTCTGAGATGAGATGTTATAATTATTTACATTATTTACATTGTTTGGACTGTTGTCCTCATTTTTGTTGCCATATTCATCTTCAATATCTCTCTATATTTCTGCGATAAGATGTAATTATTTACACTATTTACATTGTTTGGACTGTTGTCCTAATCTTTGTTGCCATATTTACCTTCAATATATGTCTATTTATCTGAAATGGGGTATCGTAATTATTTACAGTATTTACATTGTTTGGACTGTTGTCCTCATATTTGTTGCCATATTCACCTTCAATATCTGTCTATATTTCTGAGATGAGGTATTGTAATTATTTACACTATTTACATTGTTTGGACTGTTGTCCTCATCTTTGTTGCCATATACAGATTCAATATCTGTCTATATTTCGGAGATGAGGTATTGTAATTATTTACAGTATTTACATTGTTTGGACTATTGTCCTCATATTTGTTGCCATATTCACCTTCAATATCTGTCTATTTTACTGAGATGAGGTATTGTAATTATTTACACTATTTACATTGTTTGGACTATTGTCCTCATATTTGTTGCCATATTCACCTTCAATATCTGTCTATTTTACTGAGATGAGGTATTGTAATTATTTACACTATTTACATTGTTTGGACTATTGTGCTCATATTTGTTGCCATATTCACCTTCAATATCTGTCTATTTTACTAAGATGAGGTATTGTAATTATTTACACTATTTACATTGTTTGGACTATTGTCCTCATATTTGTTGCCATATTCACCTTCAATATCTGTCTATTTTACTGAGATGAGGTATTGTAATTATTTACACTATTTACATTGTTTGGACTATTGTCCTCATATTTGTTGCCATATTCACCTTCAATATCTGCCTATTTTACTGAGATGAGGTATTGTAATTATTTACACTATTTACATTGTTTGGACTATTGTCCTCATATTTGTTGCCATATTCACCTTCAATATCTGTCTATTTTACTGAGATGACGTATTGTAATTATTTACACTATTTACATTGTTTGGACTGTTGTCCTCATCTTTGTTGCCATATTCACCTTCAATATCTGTCTATATTTCTTAGATGAGGTATTGTAATTATTTACACTATTTACATTGTTTGGACTATTGTCCTCATATTTGTTGCCATATTCACCTTCAATATCTGTCCATTTTACTGAGATGAGGTATTGTAATTATTTACACTATTTACATTGTTTGGACTATTGTCCTCATATTTGTTGCCATATTCACCTTCAGTATCTGTTTATTTTACTGAGATGAGGTATTGTAATTATTTACACTATTTACATTGTTTGGACTATTGTCCACATATTTGTTGCCATATTCACCTTCAATATCTGTTTATTTTACTGAGATGAGGTATTGTAATTATTACACTATTTACTTTGTTCGTACTATTGTCTTCATTTTTGTTGCCATATTCACCTTCAATAAGGCTCTATATCTCTATGATGAGGTAAACTAATTATTTTCACTATTTACAGAGTTAGGAGCTGTCCTTATCTTTTTTTGCGATAAATACCTTCAGAATCTGTCTATATTTCAGAAATGAGACAGTGTAATTATTTATATTATTTACACTATTCAGATATAGTAATCGTCTTTGCTGTCATATTCACCTTCCATATTGTCTATATTTCTGTGATAATTCCCTGTAATTATTTACATTATTCAGACATGTCCTTATGTTTGTTGCCAAATTCACCTTCAATATCTGTCAATATTTCTGAGATGAGGCATTTTACCCATTTACGCTCTATACATTTTTCGGACTGTCGTCCACATCTTTATTGCCATATTCACCGTCAATATTTCTCTATATTTTTGAGATGAGGTATTGAAATTATTTACACTATTTACATTATTTGGACTGTTCTCCTCATCTTTGTTGCCATATTCATAATGTTTCGGCGTTGCATGCTTTGACCTTCTTTAAGTGATTAGATTTTAGAAAAAGTCTATGCATTTCACCGATCTAGATTGTTCTATTTCCACTAGCCATACGTTATCCAGATTTCTCATTGTTATTCATCTTCCTTTTACTCAACTGCAAGTTTGTCTTACACCTCTGTAGTAGCCAGGTATCTAACTTTGGTGCAGTGACTGGATCAGACCTATGGGTTTCTCTACTTAGCCTTGTGTTCTTGAGGACTCAAAATTCATGCTTCTTTTTGATTTCTCAACAGAAATTATCTCCCTTTATGTCAACTCTTTACGGTTTTTATTCACCTCTGTTGTAGTCAGGAATTAAACTCTTTGGTTTAAGTCACTGGATTCAGAAAACGCTTTTATCCAGTGGAATATGCATTATTGAGGAAACATAAAATGAAAACAGTATAAAAACAGGAACAAAAAAAAAACAAAAAAAAACAGACAATTGACAAGAAACGAGAAAAGACTAGTAGGATTGTGAACTGTCAAATGAACGGTGAAAGACGAATCAAAGATGAAATCTGCTAAAATTTCGAACAAAACGAAAACTGAAGAAAGTTTAAAAGAGGAAATAAATTTAAAGAATAAAAAAATAGTACAGACAAAAATTTGAATTATAAACCAAAAACAATACTTTAAATATTAATAAAAAGTTTTATCTCTTAAAAACAAAAGTAGGGAAAAAAACTCATATTCTTCAAGAGATTGGAACTGTCTCCTATAAAGATGAATTGAAAAAGAAAAAAATGAACATCAATATATATATATATATATATATATATATATATATATAAAGGAAAAAAATTAAAAATATGTTTTAAATAACAGAGAAGGAACAAGGAAGACGAACAATAAAACAATGTCGAAAAAAATCCTCAAAAATAAAACAATTTGTTCTTGACAAAAAATGTAGACATCTTCATTCTTTACCTACGGGAAACCAAATCATTAACTGCGAAACTAATGCAGAAATAGACGAAAAAGACATTAGCTTAAAAAAATGACCGTAGAAGCTGTAAAATGACACACTGGGAACATAGAAAAATGTGTACTTATTACTTTTGCTTTTAAAAATAATATATACGTTCACTTCCATATATTTATCATTCGTTCCAGCCCTCTCTTTCACAATCACTCACGTAAACACGCTTACATATATATATATATATGTCAGATTAAATAAATTGCAAACATTGTGTCTGCTTATTTTTGATAAAATCCGTTCATACTCACGGAACAGATAATCCTTCGCGTATTAACATTGAAAGATATCAGAAATTATCTGTAACATTGATAGATGTTATTATCATTTATTTCTCAATGTACCCAAGTACTTTCAATCTCCTTCCCAGATCATCCTCGGGGGTGTGAGTTTCGGTAACAAAAAAAAAAAAACGCAAAACGGTTTTGCTAAAAATTACTCCAAATTTTTTTCTGCTTCAAGTATAGAATTAATTAATAGAATCAGCTATGAATACTGTAGTAATGTTCTAAAATGTTTGTAAAAAGGACAGTCTTTTCATACCTTAACACGTGAATGGCCATGACATATAAAAAATATTCATTTTGGATAATCTTCACGTTCTAATGAACGCTAGTAATTTGTCAACCGTTACAGCTCATTTCTGACATCTTTCAATTATAATACGCGTAGGATTATCCGTAAGTTTGAACGGATTTTATTAAAAATAAGCAGACACAATGTTTGCAATGTGGTTAATCTGGCATGAAAATTTGCTGCCTAAATAGACACACACATGCATATATATATATATATATATATATATATATGGAAGATGGTACGTATTGGGTGTGTTTAGGCAATAAATGCTCATCAAAACAAGTTTTCTTGAAGATAACAGTGATCTCCTATATTATTTGATCGATTTTTTCTCTAATTAATTTCCTTGTCTTGATATTAAATCTTATGCTGTATTATCCAACGATAGATATTTCTACTGGCCAAGTTTACAATCTTTTGACGGGCTTCACTTAACGCAAGAAATTGAATGAAATTTTAAATTGTTTTAGCGATGCTTGCTTCTTTTCATGATTTACATATTAGAATATTTTAGATGTCTCCCGTGAGTGTTTTTTATAGACTATTATTATTATTATTATTATTTACATTATTTACATTTTTCGGCCTGTTGTCCTTATCTTTATTGACATATGACGATATTTCGATTGCTGTACATTCCGGTTATTCTCAGACGAATATTGTAACTATTTACATTATTTACACCAATCTGAATGTTGTCCTCACCTTTCTTGCTATATTCGCGATATTTCGGTTATTGTACGTCACGGTTTTCTTCAGGATATGTCTTATCTCCGAGATATCTTTGTTCTCATCTTTCTTTCTATATTTACCACGTTTCAGCCGTTGTTTTTCAGGTGAGAACTTAATGCTTTTTCGTATATCTTAGTCCAAATTGTTTTTGATTTGTTTTGTGTGTTCGCTTAACTTTACTGTATGAAACCCACAACTAGTTTGGTCAAGTCATTTGTTTACTTCAACCAACGCATTTATTCATTGAATCTTGTGTTTATGGGGACATTTGTGTATTAAGCATTTTTGACAGAACATATTACAATTTGTTGTTATTATTGTGTTTTTTAAGCACTCTGTATTACTACTTCCCATATTGTATGATTGGCCGACTTATGATATTTTTGCGGCCTAGAGTATGAGATCGAGAAATAAGTCAGTGATGTGTTTGCAGGTATTGTATAGGATACACATAAATCATCTTATCGCAAAAATCCACGAGAAATATTTGTACAGTTTAGTTCATTATGTCTTTTGTTTTTTATAAATTTTATTGGTAAAAATGTTTTTCCCCTCTTTTATATCCAAGAGCGTACGTTTAAAAATCTCTTTCTTCAGATATTCCAAGATCAGTATTGCAATGCATTCCCAAGGTAAATAATCGCTCAAGATTTATTTACTTAGCTGAACAATTCCAAAAAACATTCATTTATTTAATAGACTTATTCAGAAAGTAATACTTGCCTTTATTCCTGACCACGGACAGTCTCTTTTATCTTAATTTATAATACATTTATATACTCAAATATCGCTATGAAATAATATTTGTACGTAATAAAAGCCCTATTCCCTCTGTAATGATTGCCTTCGTTCCTGACCACTGACAATTCCTTTCTTTCTCATTTACAATGGCTTTCTATAGTCAGACATTTCTACAAAAAATAACTTCACCCTTTTACTGTGAAACGAATAAAATGTAAACGCAAATTCTATTCTAGTAGCTTTTTTCTCGCACTTCCCGCCTATGGAATTCTCTTCCATTTACTTTCTTCCCCGTCAGCTACAATCTCCAAGAATTTAAATGTAAAGTCAATAGTCATCTCCTATCTCACTAACCTGCATCCTCTCTCTCATGCTCGTTTCTCCGTCAACTCCACACTCATCAGTATTTTCATCCTTCTCTTACCCACTTCCTGACACCCCCTATAACCTGTCACTTTTTGTCATACCTTTCCTTCTATGTTACCCCCTGCAAAACAGTGTCAGTAAAAAGCTTTTCTTGGGGCGAGAGGATTGTAAAAAAAATCAAGAAAATATTAATCATTCATATAATAGATCTATTCAACAAGTAAAACTTGCCTTCATTCCTGACCACAGACAATCCCTTTCGTTCTCATTTACAATGCCTTTCTATCGTCAGACATTTCTACAAAATGATAATTCCAGAAAATTATAATAATTCATATAATAGATCTATTCAGAAAGTAATATTTGCCTTCAGTCCTGGCCTGTGACAATCCCTTTCATCTTTATTTATGAACCATTTCTATTAACAAATGACGCTATAAAAGAGTATATATATATATATATATAGTACCTTATCTTACTTCCTGACCCTTGATAAGCTCTCTTGTTCATTTTCAATACATTCTTATATTTAAAATCGTTTGTAAATAGATATGTCTACAATAATTACAAATCTTTGCACAAACGTTGCTTGTCTTGTAATGAAAAACGGCTGTACTTTTAATGAACGTGCCAAAATGAATAAAACGCCGCCAGCCTGAAGGCATGAAACTGAAATTTCCATAATATGATAGTGATCATGCTCGTTTTGAAATATTCCGTTAGTTGATTAGTTCTTCTTCTTCTTCTTCTTCTTCTTCTTCTTCTTCTTCTTCTTCTTCTTCTTCTTCTTCTTCTATGTGTCCTGTCCCTTCAAGATGTAAGCGATCATGGCTTTCCACATCTCCCTATCCTTGGTGGCTCTGAGCACGCCTTCTCCTGTTACAACCAGCAATTCTCGTTCCGTCATCCACCTGATTAGGTCCTTCAAATATGTTATCCGTTGCTTTCCCCTGTCTCTATTCCCATCTATCTGGCCTGTTAGTATCAGATTCTTCAAGCCCTCCTTCCTCATTGCGTGTCCCATGAACTTCAGCTGTCTCTTCCTGATGCTCAGTATTAATTTCCTTTTTGTTTCCATCAACTGATTAGTTACTAAGCGGAATTAATAAAAGAAAATTAGTATTAATCTGAGGGAACTCTTAATCTGCTCATCCACAAATCATATCATCAGGTACACGCTTCTTCTTCTTCTTCTTTATGTGCCGTGTCCCATTAGGACGTAGGCGATCATGGTCTTCCACATCTTCCTATCCCTTGTAGCATTTAACCTTCTTTCTCTTGCTACCCCTTCCAAACCCTGCTCTGCCATCTATTTACTCAAGCCCACAAATCTATGGTGGCCACAGAGTGAGGGATCAGTTTATATATTGATTATAATATAGAATTGATCTTTCACTTTATATCTACTATTATTTATTTATCAAATTCTGATTAGGTATGAATTCACCTAATCCCAATACTGATTAGTTATTTATAACTCTTCTTCTATGTGCCGTGTCCCTTCATGACGTAGACGCTCATGGCCTTCCACATCTTCCTATCCTGCGTAGCTTTTAACCCCCTATCTCTTGTTAGCCCTCCCAAACCCAGCTCTGCCATCTATTTTTCAAGCTCATAAATCTAGAATATAAATGTATGTAAACTAATGTGGCCACAAAGTGAGGGATTAGTTTACATATTGATTTTAATGAATAATTGATCCTCCACTTCATATCCACATGTTTATTTCTTATTTATTTATCAAATTCTGATTAGGTATGATTCCACATCTTCTCAAAAGTGACAAATTATTTATAACGCTTCTATGTGCCGTGTCCCGTCAAAACGTAGGCGATCATGGCCTTCCACCTCTCCGTATCCTTTGTAGCTCTTAACAGCCTTTCTCTTGTTACCCTCCCAAACCCTCCTCTGCCATCCATTTGCTTAAGACCATCAAATATATTAGGTGTTGCTTTCACCTGTTTCTCTTTTCCTCTGTCTTGTGAGTATCAGATTCACCAAGCCTTCCTTCATTATTACAAGTTTCAGAAACTTCAGTTGTCTTTATCAATTTCTTTTTCTTACATAAATTTTTTGTACATAAATTGCTTGTTTTGTAATGAAAAAACGACTGTACTGTTAATGAACGGGTCAAAACCTATAAAACGTTGCCAGCGTGAAGGCATGAAACTGATATCCTCTTACTGTGATGTTGGTCTTGATAATTAGTTACTAAGAGAAATTAATTAAAGAAATTAGTATTAATTTCATGGAACTCTCCTGTCATTTATTTCATTCCTCTTAGGCTGGGGATTTACATATTTACATACGTAACTATCCTCATGTGTTTCAAAAGTCGAAAAGTTGATAGGTTCTGAACAACATTTTATAATGTGCACTTTAAGATACTCGTCAAAATTGCGGTCGTTTGTTATAAAATATTCTGCAAGCTCCGTTGATGTCATATTGTTACGTCTGACATCATATCAGTAGCCATTGAATCTTGTATTCAATGATTTTGTGAGGCAACCCACATAAGTTTAGTCATGTTTATTACATTGGGTGTCGTATATTAAATTGGAGTTTAATTGGCCATCTTTGTAGAAATAATTATTTTATGAGACAGCACAATGCGCACAGACAGAACATTCAAAGTTAATCACCCATACATCGGGGATCAAAGACCACAAGAAAAGATTGTGTTCTCTTTTTTACATAGCAGTCCTTGGAATGTGAAATGTATCTTTGAAAATCATCAAAAATCAGTTAAAACACAAGGATCTTGAAGTTGAAATCTCAAAGAGTGTGACATTAAAGATTACAGTTGCAGTTGGAGCCCTCGGAATGATTGGGTTCCGAGAGACTCATTAAGGGATTCTTGATAACCTAATCAGTAAACAAATACAAATTGTACTCACAAGTCGGGACTCAATAATTTCAAAGAATATTATCTTTGTAAAATGTGTTTGATTACAGATTGATTTTTATTTATGAAATTTTTTTTACAAAAATGATCATTGGAAAATGTCATGATTTTGTTTCTGAGCCGATTTTTCTGGTTGAGACTAGAAAAGAAATGTGTATACAACAGAAGATGATAATAACTCTCTCTATTATAATAAATACCGTTTTTTTATTTATTTGTATATATATATATATATATATATATATATATATATATATAATATCAAAAATAAAAAATATCACACATCCCGTTCCCGAAAGTTTTGGAAAATGAAGGAAGAAGAACAAAACCCCATAGTTGAAAACTGATAGGCTCAACCCTCATCTCCACAAACGTTTATGATAGTTGTAATCTATGTTTAGTCGAATAAATAAAAATATTAAAATATACAAATTAACACATACTTTTAAATTTACGTAAGGAATTCATAAGCAAATGCCACCATAAGACCAATTTTTTAATTTTTAATTTTAAAATTTAAATTTAATCTATGACGTATGTAAATTTAAGTTTAATTTAAGTTAGTTAATTTAAACCCACCTAATAAAGACACAATACTAATCCCAGTGTTATAAATGCCTTCCTTCTTCCTTTTTCAATCTAATGATCTACTAATTTACATATTAGAACCTATAGACCAACTGTTTAGCCATTACATTTCTTGCTCCTTTATATATATAGAATTTTTTATCATTTCGGTTCCTTTCAAAACTAATACCGCCATATTTTTTAATTTAATACGTGAAATTCGATAATTGTTTAGATATTGATATATAAATAAGTCAGGTGTGTGTGTGTGTGTGTGTGTGTGTGTGCGTGTGCGTGTGTGTGTGTGTGTGCGCACGCGCGCGTGCGTGCGTGTATGTACTTGTAAAAACAGAAATCGAATTTTTTGAGATCTATCCTAAAATTTGAAATTTATCCTTAATTTTGTATATCCAAGATTTCCTATAACATTTTTTCCAGTTATTATTTATTTAAAGAAAAATCCTTTTGGTAAGTTTTCAACCGTTCATTTTTTCATTATTTTACCCTTCCTTTCAACACTGAAGTCATAGTCAGTGGTTTTCTTTTGTTTCTAAGGGAATTTTTTATAGTTTACGACTCAGGTCGAGCTCGAATTCCAGTTGAATTCCTTGCATACATGTACGCACAAATACCGTTAGCAAAGGTATTAATCCGCATCTTCCCTCCAGTTATGGGCTAAATAATAAGATATTGGGTTCTATAGCCTTGGATGGCAACCAATCTACTGCATACAGCAATGGCAAGCTACTGCAGGATAAACTTCTGCCCAGTCTATCATGTCTCTTTCGAGACATGATCACCCAAAACGTGTATCACGTATGGCACTTAACGGACTGACTCAGATAATTTATCCGGTTCACTCTTTTTCTCCTTCTTTTCTTTCCGTTACCCCCAACCACTTCTTTTCCTGTGACATGGCCAAATTTAACTTTTGGACTCTTCGCTCTAACAGATGAGATGTAAAGTCTTCTAATCTCTGCCTAATTTTTTCTTTCCTTAATTTCTCACAATCTAAAATTGTTAATCCCTCCTCATTTTAACTTTCTGTGTATGGATATGTTTTGAGCTTCTACCGGCATAAAAATCTTGTTTCACATTTGAATTTATAAAGGGTTCGTTTTCCGGCGTTGCAGACTAAGCGAGAATTTCCTCCTTGAAATGGCCATCCAACTGAATTAGATTTCGAAATGTTTGTTTTATTTTTATATATAGCAAGAAATATACAGAGATTCAATGACATTTTTATTTAAGATATAAAACTAGACAATCGGTTTCGCCCAGAACATTATCAAGTCCTTAATCTGGGATTTTTTATAGCTATAAAATGAAATGGAAAAAGATAACATGGAAAAAAATACTTCAAGGATGCTAGAGCCCAATAATATTAAGTTCCCAAAGGCAATCTCTCTGCTTGCAGAGAGCAGGCCCCAGGGATCTTATGTATCTAGATTCTAGCACCTTAAGATGGAAAAGAGAGTACGACTTAGAAAGAATCGAAAAATTGTCGGCACTCAAACCACTCACACAAATCCTGCTATTAATAACGTGTTGACTTATTGAAGACGCGGATGTATTCACCAAGTGGCTGCTCTTAGCGGAGGAGTTCAAAATTCAGCTTGATTCTCCAATTTATATATATATATATATATATATATATATATATATATATATATATATATATTAAAAAAGGATTAATTCAAAGATGTTGAATGGCCATTTCGATATGAAGATCCCCACAGGGGACGGCACATCACCTCAGCAACAGAAAAAACCTTTCAGAAACTTTTCAGAAACTATTTAATTTACCTTCCTGCTTTTTTCCCTTGGATTGAAGTATCTGAATTAAAATATATATATATATATATATATATATATATATATATATATATATATCCCTCCTGTCACTCCACGGAGAGAGTGACAATTGCAAAGCAGCGTCAGCTCAATTCACTCTTTACTACCAGCGATTAAACTTTACTACTAGCTAAAAAATATTGCCACTTGTTTGTTCTGTAACAGTGCATGCCCTATTACTTCTATTATGATAGAAAAGATATATATATACATTTTTTCTATTATATTTATTCAGAAATTATATCATGAATATGTTAGAACATCACTAAAAATGAGCTATTTTGTTTCGACACTTCTTGTGTCTTGTCAGGTGATGAGGTTTACTTCAAGTGTAAAAACAAGCAAAAACCCTTTCTTGTATGTACAATATAGATCAATAAAAATAAAGCAACTATTATTATTATTTCTACTTTGTACTGAGCACTTTTTAAGAATAGTGTTTCTTTGGATACGGAATATTTTTCCATCCATACGTACCCAATACTTGGATATCCTTTCTATTAGAATAAAGACAATTGGGTATTTATTATTATTACGTTGCCAACATATAAGACAGTATGGGTACACTCGTACATATATATATATATATATATATATATATATATATATATATATATATATATATATTAATGCATGTTTCATGAAATAATATAGACAAGTTTTGTCGGGTTTTTAATGTAATTTTTTTTCATATTCTCTGATAAGCTTAATAGCATTATCATTAAATGAAGAAAGAAAATTACAATATTGATATATAATTCTTTGGCTTATGTAAGCCGAAAGCTTAGATTGGATTATTAAAAAATATATATATATCAATATTGTAATTTTCTTTTTTCATTTAATGATAATGCTATTAGGTTTATCAGAGAATATGAAAAAATTTATATTAAATAGACAAAACTTGTCTATAACTTTTAATGAAACATGCATTAATATATATATATATATATATATATATATATATATATATATATTTCCCGCAGTATGTTGCCATTGCTTTCTGAGGTAAACTGGTTGCCAGCCAAGTCTATAGAACCCAATCTGATCTATTATATGACTAATATCTAGAGGGGGATAAGAAGTATTATATTATTAAGTAGTATTTTGTAGGAGATCAGTTCATTACTTCATAACAATATACCACTGATCCCCCACTTTATACCCAGATGACGCCTTAATCATGTTTTCAATTATTATATTCAGTCAGTTAAGTGCCATACGTGATACACGCTTTGGGCGATCATGTCTCGAAAGAGATATGACTGACTGGACAGAAGATTATCCCGCAGTAGGTTGCCATTGCTTTCTGCGGCAAACCGTCTGTCAACCAAGACTATAGAAGCCAATCTGACCAATTATTTAACTCATAATTTGAGGTTAGATACGGATTAATACTTTTCCCAAGGTTATTTGTGCGTAAGCGAATGCAAGGAAGTCAAGTGGAATTTGAAAAATAAATCTTTTTTCATTCTGTTAGAAATATTTATTAATTTAATTTCGGAAAACTTTTCAAATATTTGTTTGGAAATTTCAGTTGAAGGCTGGGCTAAGCCATTTAGTTTCGTATTTTTTTTTTTGTTAAAACTTCTAACGTACTTTCTGCTTAATTCTGCCTATTTAATTTTTAACAGATTATTCTAAATTACTGTAGTGTTTGCTTTTTTCTTGAGCATAAATTTGGAGTTGTCAACAACTTTTTTAGTTACCTAAACGAAATTGGGTTGATCTATGCAAGTTGCTAATGATATTATGTCGGTGCATTGATTCATTATTGATGTATTTGGGATATCACATATCGATATATATATATATATATATATATTGCCTTCATTTAATTAATATATATATTAATCATATAAATAATTAAGAGTCGTAATATATGCGCATGAAAACCTTTGGAATGAAGACTTCGTTATGCACTCATTATTTTTGCAAATTTGAAATTTGTTCCTCAACAAAAAAAAAAAATGATTTTAAAAAGAGATTTATTACTTGTTTAAACCTATTATTGAATACACTCATGACTTCTCTGACAATGTATATTCATTTTAAACCCGATGTTAAGAATTATAATGAAACCTTATCACATGATGAAAGTGAATGTATACATTTTTATTTATTCTTCAAAACTGACAACCAAGATATTAAACACTATTTATTAGACTGCTTATTAACAGTTTTATAATTATAACATTATAAAATATCTTAACTATTTATAATAATATGTTTATAAACAAATAAATTGGATTATATTATTTGTCTTTTTAATTTTCAAAAATATCTGTTAACAAGAAATATCTGATAACGCATAATGTCGAGTAACTTTAAATTAAAAATTTGAAAAAAGTATGTGCGTTGTGGTACAGTGGATATCACCTCGGAACAAGAAACCGGGGAGCTGAGTTCGAATTCCAGTTGAATTCACTTATGCGCAAATACCCTTGGGAAAGGTATTAATCCGTCTCTTCCTTCCAGTTATGGGTTAAATAGCAGGACAGATTGGGTTCTATAGCCTTGGTCGTCAACCAGTCTACCGCAGAAAGCATTGGCAACCTACTGCGGGATAATCTTCTGCCCAGTCAGTCATGTCACTTTCGAGACATGATCGCCCAAGCGTGTATCACGTATGGCGCTTTAACTGACTGAATGCATTATCCGGGCATTTATTTTATTTGCTGCCACGGCTTAAATCCACTAAAATAAGTTCAGAGCATCCTTCCTTTTACACTGAAGCCATAGAGGAGATGTTTAATATTTATTGAATCGGCCTTGTGTCATACATAACCGAACTCCCTACTACTTGCTATTATTCACTGTCATCAGTAGATTGGAGATTAAAATGTGTGGAAGAATAAAAGTATACCTTTTGCTTGAATAGAAATTTATTGATAGAAAAAATAACATGAATTGATATAAGTATACGTTCTAACAGAAATTGTATGAAGAGATTAAGGGTATCAAAAGTTCCTTGAAATGTTCTTGCAAGAATGAGTTTATGTGTACGTAGGCAGGAACGTATCTATGTATGTATGTATGAGCGTTTATTGTTGGCTAGGATTGTTTATGAAGTTACCGCTCAGTGTGAATCTTCAAAAGGCAGAAGACGAGAGGTGAACGATGAAGAAGAAGGAGGTGAGAGATGAGAGGTGAGACAGACTGTTAGAGGCAATAATAATAACGATCGCTAGGTGTTTGTCAAGTGTGCGTGTTAGTTGCTCGTCATCTTATATTTCTAACGACTGTCAGGCTTGCTCGTCTTTTATTTCGTTTGAGAATTCACAGCCGGATGTGATTCTGTCCTTTCCATTGGACGACAAACATTTCTCATCGAGGTGTGAGATTTCGAGAGTTAAGCAAAATTTGTAAATTCGAGAAAATTCATTTATTTCTAATAATGAGTCAGCTTTTATCATTTGAAGTGTTTAATCTAGAACTTGTTTTGTTTACTACAACATATTATGATAAAGTGCAAGAAAAAGCTGTTAGAATAGAAATTGCGTTTACATTTTATTGGTTTCACAGTAAAAAGGTGGGACCTAGTTGCTAGTCCTATGGCTCAAGTAAATTCATATATAGGCGGCACCATTGAGCTAAATTCATCGGAGAAGAAGCCGTGAAAGTATTTGTAGAAGATCCACAAGAAGCCTCATTGCACCGGTGAGAAGATGACTGTATCTGAGCTGCCAAGTCGGGATTGATCATATTACAGATTCTCCGTTGGACTTTGTCAAGAACCCTTAGGTGGATAGCAGGGGCACCCGACCAGATATGGTAGCAATATTCAATGCACGGGCGGATGGTATATTTATATATGTGCAGGATGGTTTCAGACGGGAAAAACTTCCTGGCTTTACACAGAGAACTGACTTTCTTAGCAGCGATTTAGCTATGGATTTTATATAGTCATTCCATGAGAATTAACCCGAGGAGACACAGTATTTTTCTTTCAGGGAGACTAGCCTGAACCATGTTAATGGGGTGGGGTAGGAGCGATTGTCTGAGATGGTTATTAGATAACAGTTTCGTTTTGGAAGCATTAGAATTCACGAGCCATTTCTTAATCCAGTCCACCTCAAATATCACAATTGTTAGAAAAAAAATTAAACAAAATTTCATGGAGACGTTAGAAGTAGAAACTTAAAATAGAGTTTAGAAGGGACCGGAAACCGTGTTTCAAACAGCAAAAATGCTCGCTAACCATGGAAGTCTAAGGCCATTTAGAAGGGACCGGAAACCGTGTTTTAAACAGCAAAAATGCTCGCCAACCATGGAAGTCTAAGGCCATTTAGAAGGGACCGGAAACCGTGTTTTAAACAGCAAAAATGCTCGCTAACCATGGAAGTCTAAGGCCATTTAGAAGGGACCGGAAACCATGTTTTAAACATCAAAAATGCTCGCCAACCATGGAAGTCTAAGGCCATTTTCCGAATCAGCCCCATGAAATTAGCTAAAAAAATGTTTTTTGTTTCTATTTTGTATCCCAAAATCGTGTTGACCAGAGTAATAATAACATTAGACTAATTTGAATAGATAACATGACATTTGATACAGGCACTTTGCAAGAAAAGACTGCAAAAATTGTGTGCGTTCGAAGTTTATTTTTCTAGCGTATTATGATCATAGCTTTTACCAAATTTTCCATCTAGATAATAATGTCAAGTCGACTAATGATCATATTTCTTGCTGTCATGAGAGTCTAGATTATCTTGCTATCAATCAATCAATGTTTGATATTTCTGGTAAAATACTTTTAGTTTTACTTCCAGCAGTAAACACTTAGATGTGACATTTGATGGCAAGACATGTCTGAATATTATCCGAAGAAAATTAGCTTATTATCAAACGAAAGTTTAAGGGATTTATGAAGCAAATATCTAGAAATAGTTTTTATTCGTAAAAAATATTGTCCTCAGCACTGTGTTGGTATGTTCGCTGGAAGTAGGATTTTGCTACTAAAAATAGCGCTGTTGCAATTTCTGATGTTACTGTCTTAGTTTCTTTCGCAAGAGCACTACGGCAAACATACCAAGAGAAAATGAGCTACACTGGGTTTGTGTGTTCGCTGAAGTTAGGCTTCTATGAATAAGTTGGTCTTCGTGTTTGTTCCATTACTTTTAAGGAAATTGGAGACTATGTCTCTTCATAATATCCTGTCCTTTGTTGTTGATAGCAAATTTCCTCGTTTGCTATTTTTCATAAACCGTGTTCCACAGAAACTCCTTAGGTCCGGAAGGGACAACTTAGCATTAACAAGTTAACACTGCCGACTGAGTGCTGGGATACCTCAACACCGGGTCAACGCAACACCAGAAAAACATAAATATTTATATCCGAATAAATGTAATGTTTCAAGGATTACACATTAATTAGAGAGTTTTTTTCTTCAAATAAAGCAAATGAAATAGCATTATGTAAAATATGAAGCAATTTTTAAAAAAAATATTTTCTATAAATCTGCGCTTAAAGTAATTTCAATACAATAATATGAGATGCACAACATACTAGGGCTAGTTGACGTGTGCGGATAAATGAATTTTATCCGACAGGCTGTATAATTTGTTTTTCGTGGATAAGTGTACGAGCAGACCTCGGTCTTCCTCAAGACATAGTTTGTGACGCTACTGATTCTGCCTTCGCAACGCGACGACAAACAGTATCAATAAATGTCTCTCCTAACCTTGTTCCGGAAATGCAATCTGATACAGCCGTGTAGCCTCGCGACCATAATCATCTACTTGCCCACGATATGGATATCTTGCCATTGTGAAATGGAATATGTCTTAGTTGACTCATAACTACACAGGTGAAACGTTTTGAAGATAGACTAGCCTTAAATGTACCAGCCAGCAAGTTAAATGCCATACGTGTTAAACACGTAGAGACAAGACTGACTGGGCAGAAGATTATCCCGCAGTAGGTTGTCATTAATTTCTGCGGTAGACTGGTTGCCAGCCAAGGCTATAGAACCCAATCTCTCCTGTTATTTAACCCATAACCGGAAAAAGAGAGGGATTAATACCTTTGCGTATATATTTGCGCGTAAGTGAATGCAAGAAATTCAACTTGAATTCGAACTCGGCCTCCCGATTTCTTGTTGCGAGTCGATATCCACTGCACCACAACGCACATCCAAATGTACACAAATGAAAAATTTAGCTTAGTCTACATGGCGAAACAGCGTCATTTACCTTAAACTCACTTTAAACTGAATAAGTTAACACGCAATATTTGAGAACAAATGTATAGTTGTCTTTGTTTTCATGTGAGGTACCAGCTTCCAAAGCCTGTAAAAATATTTTGAAGTCATGCACACACATACCCACAATATATATATATATATATATATATATATATATATATATATATATATATATATATATATGTATATATATATATTTATTGATGAACCCAACACTCATTCTGGATTAGAAAACGTTCAAAGAAAACCAGCTGGATCTTCCTTCAATAATGTGTTGCAGTACTTGGATCCCGCTGGGTAAGAAGCTTTCATCCTGTTGGTCAAAAAAGTCATCAGCAGCAGAAATCATCACTGCAATCATTGGTTTCCAATCAAGTGTTTTTCATGTTGGGGAACAGATGGTAGTCAGATGCGGCTAAATCAGGAGAATAGGGAGCTTGATCAACCAATCCAAATCTCTAGTAATGCACTGCAGCTATTTAAACGAAGAACTTGAGCGCTGGAGCATTGTTCTGATGAAACAAGACCCCTTTTGTCAGTTTTCCTGAAGATTTTGTTGAGACATCCTTTTGTAACTGCCTCAGTAAGTTAGCATAGTTGACTCCATTGATGGTTTGGGCATTTTGAAGATAGTCAACAGAATAAGGCCATCACTTTTCTTGCAGATGACATGCACATGATCTTTTTGGGATGGGTAGAGAACGGAGAATGTTTTCGTCCTCTTACTATATAAAATTATCTGCCTTTCGCATTGTCGAACTCTCTGCGTTCGGATGGATAATAATAATCCAGTCGAAGCTCCGCCGAATGGTAGAGTCTCTCATGGGGAATATTGGACTATATGGCCCGAATTACCAACATTAAAAAGACCTTGTGTCAAACTTTGTCTTCAGTGTGGAGACAATTAAATACTGTGAACGGCTGCTAGTGCGCAGTTAATGCCAGCTACAATTCAGGTAGTAAGCAGCGTTCTATTTACGTATTACTAACACTTACCATTGTACATATGTTCTTGTTTTACTAAAACACTCTTAGTAATACACATCCTGTTTTCTGTGTCTCACTTCCGTACAACCAGTCACAACAACACCACAACAGATTAGTGACAAAGATCCACACACACACACACACACACACATACACACACATATATATATATATATATATATATATATTAAACACGCTGTATTAAACGATAGATTTTCTTTTGTATTTTCTCATATTTTTAATGAGAAAATACAAAAGAAAATCTGCAAGACTATGTTGTCTCCATGGTTCAACACAACGTGTTTAACGGAAAGGATGCTGCCAAAACGCAAGTACTTTATATATATATATATATATATATATATATATATATATATATATATATTAAATAATGAACAAATACGAAATGTGTCTTAATCTAACATGTTTCGTTTTTATTAAACTCTAGAAATATTATTTTTTTTTAATTTAAAAAATATATAAAGCGACAGGATACTTGATTTTTATTTTTACACTGAAAACCCTTTTTCATCTTTTGTCTTTAACCTGATTTCTGAAAAATCTTTAATAAAACTGAATCGTGTTAGATTAAGACATATTTCCTCCTTTGTTCTTTATTTATGTTATCATCTTTTAGGATTTCAATCCATATCAGTCAGTCAGTTTAGAATCATATGTGACACATGCTTAGGCGATCATGTCTCTTCAGATTTACGACCGATTAGGCGACCGCAGTATGTCGCCGTTTATTTTTATGGCAGACTACTTCCTATATATATATATATATAATTCAAGATAAAGAGGACGCAAGGTTTTACTATTTTGAGTGCCACGGCTTTTATTTTATTATAAACACCGCTCAATATAATAAATATTATAGAGCTTAATATAATTATAAAGTTATGAATCAATTGTACATTGCGACACGGAAATTTCAATGTTTCGAGATTGATTCTCATCATCAGGCTATATTTGATGTTGGTTTTGCAGATGACTTACATTTAAATGTAAATCATATGCACAACCAACAACAAACATTGCCTGAAAATGTAAATTTATCTCTAAACATAGAAAGTTCCGTGTCGCAATGTACAATTAATTCATATATATATATATATATATATATATATATATATATATATATATATAATAACAAGACCGACTCTGTAAGTATCTAAATCCTAAAATTATACGAAAATAAACTTTGAGGACAACAAATAACAGACAGAATCTAACTCCGTTATTGTCCGTTGCTATAAGGCGTTGGACAAGAGGGGGAAAAAAAAGAAAACTGCGGAATACAGACAATACATACAATATCCCGTAGTAAAGAAAAAAAAACCAAACGGAACCAACCACAAAGAAAGAAAAAGTGCTCGATACAGAACTAACCAAAGCGGAATAACAAAGAGGGAGCAATGTAGAGCAAAGACACGTAAAAAAATCAGGCCCTGACGAGCCGTTGTGTGAAACCGTGGTAGGTTTTGGCGATCTTGTGATTTTTTTACGTATACATATATATATATATATATATATATATATATATATATTACAAGTTATAGTTTAGAACATGTACAAATTATAATTTACTACAAAGGTGTACATTTTGTTTCGATATCGGACAAAAACATCAGGTAGTTAGTAATGATGATACCATCATTTTTAACGACCTGATAAGATATTTTTTTCGATGTTGAAGCAACATAAATAATTTTGTAGTACATTATAATTTGTAAATATTCTAAACTATAAATTATAATAAATATTCATAGCTCTATTTGTATATTGAGCACTGTTTAAATTAATGTTTTGAACTGACCAAGCTTAACGTCGGTGATCTTTCTTTAACCAGTGTATCACAACAGGTACAATGAGTATCCCCCGACTTGTAGCTTACGTTTTGGGCTCCACCTTTTACTGATTACCGTGCATTCAGTTTTCTTGTGGTTTTATTTTGCTTTCTTTTACTTGCCTTAGGAAGTCTTGTAGTTTTCCTTCCTTGTTAACTATCAATGCTGTATCATCTGCATATCGATGATAATTCACCGGTTCTTTATTACGATCTCTCGACCTTACTGAATCTGCACGTCAGTGGTGGAAGCTGACGGGCAACCTGATACTAATTCGTTTTTTACGCTTGTCCGACAACTTTTGAACAACTCGAATCGCTCATACGTACTTCTACGAGTTAGTGAACTGTCGCCGTATTGTGTTACGAGCCTCCGACTTAACACACATTCCGACCAGATAAATCAAACCATTGCTCCTTGGTGTACACTGCTAGCGGAGAAAAGAAAAACTGAAGAAAACTGGTACGATCAAGCTCAAACTTCGATCCCGTGTCCACAATAGTACTAATAATAAGTACGCATGAGCAGAAGGCCGTGTGACAAACGTAAAAATATGTTATGTCAAAAGTGTGGGATTTTCTTTACTTACACTTTTACCATGTCTATCTGCTTGAATTAATTTTAAAAACCGACATTACTACATTTTGATTTATGTGATATATAATTCTAAGGTTAAATTTGACGATCCCGTTTAACTGTATTTGGAATTTCGCTTATACATGAAAGTGAAAACAATAATTAAAATAGGTATGCGAAAACTCTTACAGAGGGAAATGATGGAGAGCGATAATAAAGGACTAATAGTCATCAACTGAATGCATGGTTAACGCCCAAATTTTGAGCCCAAATGCCAGTTGCAAATCGGGGATACCAAAATCAAATAAACACAGCAATTGAAGTATCCGTGATATGTTTCAAACAGGACATAAATTGTAACACTGAAATCCGAAGGTACATTTGGATAGTGAATAATGCCTCAAAAAAGCTAAGCAAAGTATTAAGAAACATAAAAATGTGGTGGAATGATATGTAATATCAGGGAATTGATTTAACAGTGAGCAGAAAGTGTGACAC
This sequence comes from Ascarosepion bandense, assembly GCA_037127315.1. NCBI lineage: Eukaryota > Metazoa > Mollusca > Cephalopoda > Sepiida > Sepiidae > Ascarosepion > Ascarosepion bandense. The sequence continues at coordinate 386,553 of JBBBDQ010001542.1, forward strand.
TGAAATTCAAAGATGTATTAGGATAGCGAAAGTTACATTCCCAAAGACAGGCAGAGTACTAAAAAATAGAAGAAAAAACTTTCTTGGAATCAAGAAAAAAGTAAGAAACTAGGACGTAATGTTATATATTCTACAGACCAACAGGATATAATTAAACTTTGAAAAAATTTTTTCCTGTTGAAGGCGAAAAAGAACACAATGATTTCAGTCAAAGCTGAATTTCAGAAAAAAATACACAGTATAATGTATCAAAAACGCCGGTTTCTATGTCACGGAATAAAGCCAATATAATATAATTATTTGTTCACAAACAAAAAATGCAAAAACAATATTCAAATACAGAAAATAATTTACTATTATTTTGGAATTATAAAACAAGGATTAGAGGAATTAATTATATTTTATTAAGCCGAAAAATGTTTTTGTTGTCAGGAACAATGAAATAAACAGATATTGATTCAGCGTGTCACAGTTGGAAAAACATTTAACAAAATAAACAATAATGTGATTACGTTAAAGTCCATCTGACCAAAGACTACAAATAGTGATTAGGCCTGCCTAAGAATGACGTAATTGAGTGATACTCGACAAAACCTGAAATTATATACAAGACCGAGTTTTCCCGGGTCAACAATAGAGGACAGAGCAGAGAACAGATAAGCTCGGAAAGCAAAGAGAATGCAAGGAATGACAACCCCAGCCGTCACTACCTCGTATGTGCGTGCTTCTTCTTACTACCCCTCTACACACAATCGTCAGATTTGCAGAAAATAAACTGAATAAGGGAATATATATTTTTTATACACACGTTGTCCGTCGTTATAAAATAAACTGAATAAGGGAATATATATTTTTTATACACACGTTGTCCGTCGTTATATTTCAAGTCGATCATCAGCATTAGTTTGTAGATTAGACAGCATACCATGGATGTGCGTTGTGGTACAGTGGATATCGGCTCGGAACGAGAAACCGGGGAGCCGAATTCGAATTCCAGCTGAATCCATTATATTCAAATACCCTTGGGAAAGGTATTAATCCGTCTCTTCCTTCCAGTTATGGGTTAAATAGCAGGACAGATTGGGTTCTATAGCCTTGGTCGGCAACCAGTCTACCGCAGAAAGCAATGGCAACCTACTGCGGGATAATCTTCTGCCCAGTCAGTCATGTCACTTTCGAGACATGATCGCCAAGCGTGTATCACGTATGGCACTTTAACTGACTGAATGCATTATCCGGGCATTTATTTTATTTGCTGCCACGGCTTAAATCCACTAAAATAAGTTCAGAGCATCCTTCCTTTTACACTGAAGCCATAGAGGAGATGTTTAATGTTTATTGAATCGGCCTTGTGTCATACATAACCGAACTCCCTACTACTTGCTATTATTCATGTCTCTTTCGAGACATGATCGCCCAAGCGTGTATCACGTATGGCACCTAAACTGACTGACCATTGCTCCGGTATACGTCACTGATGTAGCACAGTTGTATCTGTTTTTCTATGTGTCTGGAGAATCTCTTAAAATAAGGAAAGTCGAAGCAACAGTAATGTGGTTCTACAGAAAGAGATAGAGAATACAATGGACCAAACATGTGAGCAAAAATAAAGTTTTAATAAAACAAGGTTGCAAAAAGAACATTTATGCTTAACATTAAGAAAGCGGAGTTGAAATTTATAGGCTACATAATGATGAAAAAAGACCGGGTAAAGTTGATACTCACATGATAGTTTGAAAGCGAAAGCGACAGATGAAAACAATGGATGACATACTTATTGATCTTGAAGGAATGTTTAACGAAACAGGGAATAGAAAAAAATAACAGAAAGACAAAATTTACTAAGAGCTGCAAGGAACAGGAAATTGTGGAAAGCCATGATCGCCAACGTCCTGAAGGGACCCGACACATAAAGAAGAAAACACCAATGATTAAATCACTTCCAAACGACCTTTTCTCTGAAAACTAGAAATGAATAGTACACGCAACAAATATTTTCAATATTTTTTTATTCTTATCGATCGAAATGTGTTTGACTTCGGAAAAATTGGCAGAAGATCTAGAAATGACATTCGAGAAATAATTTCTTTTAATTATTTCACCCCAAGCAAGGCGGTACCGCTGCTGATGTGCAGGGGGCTGCATAAGAGAGTTGAAGTATTAGGCAGGAGGAGAGTGAAGACAAAGACGAACCAGCTACAGAGGATGAAAGAGAAAGGGCAAGAGAAGGATGTGAACACAGGAGTGAAAACAGTTACAAAGGTAGAGAAAAAAAAAAGAAAATGATACAGCGGGTGTTGTGGAAAGGGCTAGAGTTAAAAGAATAAGACATGGGAATTGACTTTGCATTTAAATTACTGGAGCTTGTAGCCGTCAAGAAAGCAAGTATAAGGAAGGGAGTTCCACGTACGGAAAGCGCGAGAAAGAAGCTGATGCAGTAGAATTCTTGCCTGCATTTGGTTGATTTAACTGTAAAAGAGTGGGACCTTGTTGCCAGTCTGGATCCACGAGTAAACCAGTGACATAATTCCTCAGTGCAGAAGCCATGAAAATATCTATAGAACAGACAGAGTGAAGCCGCATCCCGTCGGTGAGAAAGTGACTGGTGTCGAGCTGCCAGGTCAGGACCAATCACATTACAGATTCTCCTTTGGAGCTTGTCGAGACCACCGAGACGAACAACAGGGGCGTATATGACATTTGTATTCCATACATAGTAATTAAAAAGAATAAAATTTCAAAATTAAATTCAACGTCATTTTCATCTTTGAAAATGACGTTGAATTTAATTTCTTTCCTCTGAAATGTTGCAACAGAATTTTCTTTTCGGTTTAGATCAATATATTTCCTTTTCTTATTTATATGTTTTTCTCGTGATAGCGGAAATTCAATTTCATTAACTCAGAAACCAAAACGACAATGTAGATTACAATCAATATTAAGTAAATTGAATGGAGATAAGTTTACATAAGTATAAACTAGGGCAATAGATAAAAACGTTCAAATGAATCATTTATCTTTCACAAAATCCACTCGTCAGTATCAGATAACTGATTTATAAGGATGTACGTCGTGGTGCAGCGGATATCGGCTCGGAACGAGAAATCGGGAAGCCGAGTTCAAATTCCAGTCGAATTCACTGCATTCACTTACGCGCAAATACCCTTGGGAAAGGTATTAACCCGTCTATTCCTTCCAGTTATGGGTTAAATAATAGGACGGATTGGGTTCTCTAGCCTTCTCGGCAACCAGTCTACTGCAGAAAGCAATGGCAACCTACTGCGGGATAATCTTCTGCCCAGTCAGTCATGTCTCTTTCGAGACATGATCGCCCAAGCGTGTATCACGTATGGCACTTAACTGACTGATTTATCTGATGAAGAATAGTGATGTAGCAGCGAAAACTGAAGTCAGATATATAAATCTTTCAATATTTTTGAGATATGTTGGAAATTTTAAAAATATATTCATCATTTGAATAATAATTTTCTGAATTTTAATTTTTTGATCATTTGACGCCAATGTCACTGGTACGTATGAGGGTACAACGAGTGAAAATAAGAGAAAAGACTGAGAATCCGAGATTGATGAAATGATAAAAAATGAACAGGATTCATTAATGTATAATATGACAATGACGTTGCACTTAAATTTTTAGAGATTGTAGTTATTGGGGAGGAAAGAAATCGGAAGGGATATCTACAGGCGTGAAGTCTGAGAAAAGAAACTGTTGGAGTAGAAGTGGCGTTTATAGCTGTAAAAAGGTGGGACCTAGATGCCAATTAAATTCATGTGGACGAGGTACCAGGGACAACGCCTTCGAATTAAACGCATTAGAAATATGCAAGTCACTATTACTTCTATAGTAATTATTCGGATATATTTTTTCCCGGATAATGGTTATCTGCAGAAATTTGTTAAATGTACGGTGGCACGTTAGGTTAAGAGGTTTAAGCTTCCTGTTTTTTTTTTGGTGGGGGGGGGGGAGATCTAGACTACCATGGTTTTTAGCAGGTTCGATTTCTTGCTTTTCTGCTGTAAAGTTGTGTGTTGTATTTAATGGTGTTCTGGTGCTTCTATCATCAGCTGCATAGTTCTGTTATTCATCAATTTCAATACCAATTAGAAGCTGATTCTGTGGGAGGAACAAACTTGCAGTTGAAAAGCAGGATTGGACAACATGTTGGACAATACATTATAGGGTAGATTAATCGCATGTCCCGGTCAGTTTGAGAGACAACTATTGGGCTTTGGATTTGTTTCACAACCCGGGTTGCTATTCCAAATATATTGACGATATTAGAAGATCTGCCAGGAATGCTTAGAAGTTGTAATAACTACTGTGTAAATTTACTGTAGATAATCTTGTAATTAAGGCACTCTCTAGACATTCATGTAAGAGTTAATTGATTTCTCATGTCAGAGTAGCATTTTGTATGTAAAAATCATTTTTATGTCTCGTAACGACGGGCAACTAACTAAATTGACACATTATGCTGTAAAATGAATCTTTTATTTTCATATAATTTTTCATTAGATTACTTGAAGTTTCTTCTATGTATTCTTTGTGACACTTATTAGAGGTGAGGAAGTAAACTCCTCCTTCGTGGCTTAGCTTATTGTTTTATTTAGTATAGACTACGTCTTCAGTTTGATAAAGTCCTGAAGAACGAAACGCGTCATATGTAATATATATATATATATATATATATATATATATATATATATATATATATATAAAACGTAGAATATTTGGTATTTAAGTCAGGTAAATTCCGATAGAGTCGAACTCAAAAGAATTCAATGTTAAATTTATTTTTATTTAATTTAACCGAGTAATATAATCTCGAAAGATATCGGTTGTATCATTTGAGTCTGACGAGCGGGTTTGCCTGCGAAATACGTATTACCCATGAAAGTGTAGACTGTCTAAAATTTTTTCGAGATTATGTATATATATATATATATATATATATATATATTTATATATATATATATATATATATATATATATATATATATATATATATATATATATATATATATATATATATATATATTTATATATATATATATATATATATATATATATATATATATATATATTTATTAGTATATATATATTATATATTTATTATATATATATATATATATATATATATATATATATATATATATATATATATATATATATATATATATATATATATATATATATATATATATATATATATATATATATATATATATATATATATATATATATATATTTATTATATATATATATATATTCATTAATATATATATATATATTTATTATATATATATACATATATTTATTAATATATATATATATATATATATATATATATATATATATATTATATATATATATATTTATATATATATATATATATATATTTATATATATATATATATATATATATATATATATATAGATCGGAATCCGACGGATTTTTACATCCTTCGTCTTTAATAAATCTTTGAAGAATCTTTTATAAGTGAAACATGTTAGATTATGGACACCTTTTTTCTACTTGTTCTTTACCTTTTCTATTCATATAATTATATATATATAGTTACATTATTCGGACTATTGTCCTCTTCTTGGTTGCCATTTGTACGACATTTCGGCCGAACCCTTTATTACAGTTGCCGGGGAATATGAACTCCATTGCTTGCGTAAAGTCTTGATTGGAACATTATAAGTTATCTCCCTCTAACTCTGCAAGTTAATTGTTCACCACTGCTGTAGCTTTATATAGAACTCACAAATCTAAGTGTCAAGTCACAAAGACCAACCAACGTCTATATCTACTGTGCCATGTGTCCTTCAGGACAAGAAGAACTGAATTTTTCGGACTTATAAACCTAATGTCTAGTAACCTTTTTTTTTTACCAGAGTTCATGTTGCAATTTTTTGATGTTAATGGTTTTCTCTAGTATTTTTTATGTTAGGGTTAAAGAGTGATAACTTATGACTTCTAATCGAGGCTTTACGCAAGGAATGGATATATATATATTATATATTCCTCATTCACATACAAGCCTGTTTCGCTGTGTCACAGCTCATCATTGTGGCTTGACATCCTTTTGTCTCCTGCCGAGATCGAAATTCGATCGATTTGGTGTCAGTCGGGGTTGTTAAACCCTAAGCCATAGTCACATGGAATCAGAGTAGGGAAATTTTAGCGTGTTATATATGCAGCATATACACACGCCAATCACCGAAAGAACTCAATTTATTGCTGAAGAGTTATGCATATATCGCCGAAGTGGTAACTTGTTTTTCCTTTTAATTTTCCTCACTAGAGTGCTGAATCGTAATGTGAGCAAAATATTCATCATCCACATACAAGCCTGTTCCGCTGTTATTGTTTAAATCTAATTATAACAGACAAACTATTAAAACTGATTTTATATCAAATTCAGATTTTGATTTACTTTCACCATTCCTCGTAGACAAACATGGTATGCTGCAATTGAATAAACAGATTATATTTAAAAATTATCCCATTTCAATGTTACGAATTTCCCGTAATTGAAGAGAATGTAAGGTAACAAAATACAATAATGAAAAAATAAAAAATAAAAACAAAATCATCTTTGTAAAATAATGAGATGAACTCAAATCGATAAGGAGATTTTAAAATTATGTTTAAAATAAACCCGAAAGTCTATGACCTAAATATAGATTTACAGACTGTCTAAAATTATTATACAAATTATTTAGGTTTAACTAAATAACTCAAATTTTCTTTGAACAATTGTAGTCGAAATTTAACCAATTCAGACTTCTAAACATGGTTTTGTAGTTAGAGTATTTACATTATTTGGACTATTGTCCGCATCTTTGTTGCCATTTCTACGTCTTTTCGGCCGTTGTACACTCAGGCCTTCTTCAGGTGCTAACACTTTCGAACCGAACTTTTTATTATAATCCATTCCTTGCGTAAAGCCTCGATTAGAAGTCATGAGTTATCTCTCTTACCCTGGTAAAAAAAAAAGTTACTGGACATTAGGTTTATAAGTCCCAAAAATTCAGTTGTTCTTGTCCTTAAGGACGCATGGCACAGTAGATATAGCCGTTGGTTGGTCTTTGTGACTTGACACTTAGATTTGTGAGTTCAATACAAAGCTTCAGCAGTGGTGAACAATTAACTTGCAGTGTTAGAGGGAGATAACTTATAATGTTCCAATCAAGACTTTACGCAAGCAATGGAGTTCATATACCCCAGCAATTGTAATAAAGGGTTCGGCCGAAATGTCGTACAAATGGCAACCAAGATGAGGACAATAGTCCGAATAATGTAAATACTACCTCATCTCATCAGTATAGACAAATGATTTTCAGTATTTTCCGCTGGATTTGGACAAAGAAGGAGGAACAGTTTTATATAAAAAATAATCTTATATTTTTTATTCTTTGCAGGAGACGTCGGGAGTCGTTAGCCAGTCTCTGTCTCTTATGTCAAACATTGTAGACTTTATATAGCCTTAAAACTCACACGCAATTTTGCTTTTCGGGTTTTTCGCTTTGTTTAATTTATCTACAGCCGAATATATCTATCAATCACACCTGGCGGCTTATTGCTTTTCAGACTGGTTGCCGTTTGATTTTTCATTCCACTTTGTTGGCATCATCTACGGCTGGATATATCTATTAATCACCCTTGTTCATTTACTGACCTTACTTACGGTTGGATGAACCTGATAATTGCTTCTGTCGTTTAAGTTAATATATTACAGATGTAATTATATTTTGATGTAGTCTGTTTTATTAAATTTATTAGATTTATAATAAAACTGCAGTCTAAAGTTATTATGCTGATTAAACTCATATTAATCATGGGCAATGGAAAGGATCTGAAAATGTTGATGAAAAGAAATAACAAAGTTATCGAGTACGGCCGTAGGCCAGAAGCTAAACAACATAAGCTACGCAGAAGATACAATGCTGATTGCAGACACGGAAAGGAAACTACGAGACCTCCTACAGAAGGTTGCTGAAAAGAGTGACAAAAAATGACTACAAATAAACTGCAAGAAAACCGAATGCATGGTCATCAGCAAAAATAGCAGCCCAAAATGCCAAATACAGGTGGGGTATACTAAAATAAAACAGGCACAAAAATTTTAACACTTAGGAATTGTTCTAACAGGAGATGGAAAGTGCCACAGAGAGATCCGAAGGTGAATTGGCATGGCGAAGGACGCGTTCCAGAAGCTGAATAGAGTATTAAGAGTCAGCAAACGAAGAGTGTACTGGATTGCGAAGTGATGCCAGTTTTTCAATATGGCAGGGAATGCTGGACAATATCAACAGAAATGAAGGAAAAACGTGAAGCAACTGAAATGTGGTTTCATAGAAGTATGCTGTGAATATTATGGATCGAGCATTTGAGCAATGATGAGTTTTTGGAAAGGATGGCAACGAAAATAAAATTAATTGTGAGCATCAGGTAGAGACAGCTAAAGTTCCTGGGACATGCAATAAGGAAGAAAAGCTTGGAGAACCTGCTACTCACAGGCTAGATAGAGGGAAAGAGAGACAGGGGAAAGCAAAGGATATCATATTTGAGGGGCCTGTGCAGGTGGATGTTTGAACGGTGGTTGCGAGGTGTTACAGGAGAAAGCGTGCTAAGAGCCACCAGAGATAGATAGACGTGGAAGCCCATGATCGCTTACATTCTGAAAGACCAGGGCATATTAGAAGAAGATTAATCGAGTGTGAGAATGTCCACATTGGAGATATCAAAGGATCTTCACAGAGATAATCGAACGATAAACAGAGCTGTTAAAAATATAAGTTGCCAACTAAGAGCAAAGGCAAAACCTTTACGAACTTTCTTCCTCGAGATGAACATAAACAAAATAACCACTTTTGACAAGTGTACTAATAAAGCTGGTATATACGTAGCCAGAAAGCTCAAAATATTTTGAATACTTTACAAACTGAGATCTGTAAAGAATTGTCCTAGTCAGACTTTTCTCAATAAAGCAAATATTTTAAAGCGTTAAAATTGGGACAAGAAACAAATAAAAACTGAATTTTCTGAAATATCTTTTATGAACGAATTTCTGATGATACTCGATGGAATGTATGGAGAGAATAAAGTATGAGTTTATCCGATGAAGATTTGCCCGTTCTTTCTTCTTCTTCTTCTTCTTCTTCTTCTTCTTCTTCTTCTTCTTCTTCTTCTTCTTCTATATAAGAAGAAGAAGAAGGACGTAGGCGATCATGGCTTTCCACATTTAGCTATCCCTGGTGGCTCTGAGCACGACTTCTCCTGTTACACCGTGCAATACTCGGCCTGTCATCCACCCGATTAGGTCCTTCAAATACGTTATCCGATGCTTTCCCCTGTCTACAGAAGGCAAAAGATTGGCTGGCCTGTGATGATATTGGCTAGAATTCTTGACTAAATCAATATTCAGCCATTTAAAATCGATGAAATTGTTAAACTGAACAGTTAACTATAGTTAACAAACAACACTTTCTTTGAATGTTCCAACTTCGAAGTTTCAAAGTGATGGGTCTGTTTATATATTACCAGTTTATCTTTCGGGCGTTAAGATTTACGGGAGAAAATATAATAGAATCTCCTACGTCGGGCCCCGGTCTGAATCCCATTGAAACCTAAAGTATATTAAGATGATATAACATTGATTTAAAAGATATTAAACTTTAAGAAAGTTAAAAATATAGGAATAATTGATGAAAAAATGCACTCTGAAACGATTAAAAATAGATTATTCATACCAAAAGCCGTTTAGGTTAAAAATAAAAAGTGTTTTCTTTCTTTTTCATTTTTAAAATATTTGAGACGCATTGAAATCTAAGAAAATTAACTTTGTAGCTAATAATGTATACATCTTACCGGGTGTAAGCAGTTTAGACTCTAGCCGAATAAAATGACATTTTTCTGTAAGTATAAAAAAAAAACAACCCTGTATCCCCCAAAATATAACCTATAGTTTGAGATTTCAAAGACGACTATCATTCTCATTACTTAAATTAAACAGACTCATAAAAAATAACACATCTTGCCCTTCCATATTCATACTTTTAATAGAAAACGTATTGTTTTCTAAATTCAAATGTAAATCATTTTCAACATACTAATTAAACATTGCCTGATGATGAGATGAATCTCGAAACATAGAAATTTCCGTGTCGCAATGTAAATAAAGTTAATTTTAAATAAAAAACAAATTTAATAAGAATTATATTTTGCTCTACGATATATATTGTATTCAGGATATTTTTAAAAAAAAGTAAATGCTGGTGAAATCGGAATAGTAAAAATGTTTGTTCTCTTTACCTGGATATATATATATATATATATATATATATATATATATATATATATAGTCATCTGCAGACAGATCAATTTCGCTCATCGGTACGGTTAGACACTCTATTGTTTCTAACCAGCATTGAAACCCGACCGAATTGATATCAGTCGCTGATTCTATTTCTGAGTTATCGGCGCTCGGTGAAAGAAGGCGTGTTTTACACAATGTAAACACACACCAGTAGCCGAGAGTGTTCGAATTCATTACTGAATGAACGATGCGTAAATGCATGAGTAGCTACTTACTGTTTTTTGATGTCTACCTTCCTTCATAGTGCTCAGTCGGGTATGAGAGCTTAAATATATATATAATCATCTTTAATCAAATAGTTTACACATATTGTTTCTATTTTTATTTTAATACTTTCGTAGTCACGAATATGATTCATGTTATGGTGATAAAAAATAGAAAAAAGTCGATATTTGCGTTTTCATTAGTTTTATTTTTATAGCCCCAAGTACTTTCAATCTTGTTTAAGATAAACCTATGGGGGTTAAGAATTAATTAATGAAGTTGTCTGTTATGAAAATTTGTACGTTATAAGTATCTTCTTGTTTAACCGTTACAAGTTTTGGGAAATAAATTGTTGTAACGCGCTGCTGATATTGAAATTATGTGGTGTATTTTTTCTTATTCCCTTTCTATTCTTTCATACGCATTGAAACTTTTCATTTTTTCTTACCTTGCTTGGAGCTAAATTGTTTAAAAAATGATTATCGTTTTAAAATGCTGCAATCTTAACAAATTCATGTAAACTTTTTTGTACATTTTCAATTCATTATTATTATGTTGTCATTTTTCATCATATTCCGATTTCTGCTATGGTCGCACTACCTAGTCTGCGATAAAATCTAAGGCAGTTCGTGGAGTGTCGTTATGTTTCCTTTTCATGATTTTTCTATCTCCCCTATTATCTCTGGCGATACATAGACAAAGTTCTGCTTAGTGTGTGGGCTGCACTTAACAAGACAAGTTTCTGTATACGCTGGGGGTTCCAGGGATTCTTTCAATGTGTTGTTTTGTTCCATTTTTTATCATTCCAAGTGCACAAACTATCACTGGTACGATTCTTGTTTTTAATTTCCACATTCTATTTTAATTTCCATGTCTTTATATTTTGACAGTTTTTCGAATTCCTTGGTTGCTATGTTACAATCCGCTGAACAAGCTATATCAATTAATAGGCAAGTTTTTTCCTTCTGGTTTTTAGCAATAATGTCCGACCTATTTGCTTCAATTTTTCTGTCTGTGTAGATGGTCTAATCCCATAGAATGGTGACATCTACTTCTGTAACCGGTGCTGGGTGATGTTCATACCAGTGTTTGTTTACATATTTTCCATAGTGTTTGCTCATTGTCCAATGTAAATATTGCCCCACTCTATCGTGACGATTTTTATATGCATTTGGAACAAGTACAGAATAGATGGTCTATTGTTTCTTGGTGTTTATCACAAAACCTGAATTTTGGATCCACATTATTATGTATAACATTTGCTTGAATGATTCTAGTGAAAAGACTTTGGTCTTGCGCTGCACGAATAAAGCCTTCAGTCTCAGATTTTAATCCAGATACACGTTGGATTTATTGGCACGTTCTGGATATTAGCCATGCAGAGGTTTGTCTTGCCAGCGTTGTTTTATCTGTTCAAGAGCTTTATCTTTGGCTTTCATTTTCATATTTTTTGCCGCAATATTCGGTTATTGGCTTCTGTTTTGTTCTACAGAATCTACTAAATGTAAATCTTGTTTGTATTTACTGCCTTCTTTTATTAAAGAATATTTTTTCTTTCTGTTTTCATGTTGTTTAACTAATTGTATCATCCAGTCCTTTGTTGTTTCTATATATGTTAGTAAGCCAATAGTTGTTGTCTTGTATGACAATTCTAGCTGAATAAGACCTTTTTCCACCTTCTTTACGGGGTATGTAAAGATGGTCTACATCACCCTTTGGATGATGCATCTTATGCTTAGAAAGAAGCTTTCTTGTTTTTGAATCTATTCACCTGATGTCGTTTAGATTCCAGTTTAAGATGTTGAAACTATATTGGACAACTGGGATTGCAAGGCTATTAATGGCCTTAATTCTGTTCTGAGAATTCAATTCAGTTTTTAATATCATTCGCAGCCTTCTATACTACTCTTTACGCACTATTTCTTTCATTTTTTTATGGTGAATGTTTTCACTCTCATTTACATCTAGGTATTTATAAGCTTTTTCTGGCTTTAATTCTTTTATTGTTACAGCAAAATCTAAGCTAAATGAGGATGTTTGTTGTAGCGAACCACGTAAAACTATAGCTTTAGCACATTTATTCAAATTGAATTTCATTCCACTGTCTCCGCTGAAGCATTTTACAGTTTGCAGAAGACCTTCTAGCTCGTTATCATTCTTAGTATACAACATTAAGTCATCCATGTAGAATAGATGGCTTATTTTCTTTTGTGCTAACTTATAACCACATTCTGTCTTGTTAAGTTAACTGGTTAGTGCGATTAATGATATGCAAAGTCACCCTGAGATAGACCATTTTGATGTTTATTTCACCATTATTATTATTTCATTTTTCATTATAAATCGATTTCTGTTATGATCGCGCTACCTATCAAGTCTACAGGAAGACCTAAGGCAGGTCGTGGTGTGTTGTTATGGCTCCATTTCATGTTTTTTCATATCTCCGTAACATCACTACCGTTACATAGAAAAAAGTTCTCGTTAGTTTGTGGGATGTATTTAACAAGATAATTTTTTGTACATCTCTTAAGCTGGGGTTTCCAGGGATTCTTTCAGTGTGTGTGTGTGTGTGTGTGTGTGTGTGTGTGTGTTTTCTATTTTTTATCATTCCAAGTGCACTCACTATCACTGGTACGATTCTTGTTTTCAATTTCCACATTTTTTCTATTTCAATTTCCAGGTCTTTATATTTTGAAGGTTTTTCAAATTCCTTGGTTGCTATGTTACAATCCGCTGGACAAGCCATATCAATTATTAGGCAAGTTTTTTTTTTCTTTTGAGTTTTTAAAAATTATTTCCGGCCTATTTTCTTCAATTTTTCTGTCTGTGTAGATGGTCTAATCCCATAGAATAGTGACATCTTCTATTTCTGTAACCAGTGCTGGGTGATGTTCATACCAGTGTTTCTTTACAGATTTTCCATCGTGTTTGCACATTGTCCAGTGTAAATATTGCTCCACTCTATCGTGACGATTCTTATATTCATTTGGGGCAAGTATTATTATTATTATTATTATGTCATTTTTCATCATATTTCGATTTCTGCTTTGGTCTCACTACCAACCAAGTCTGCGGGGAGACCTAAGGCAGGTAGTGGCATGTTGTTATGGCTCCATTTCATGTTTTTCTATCTTCCCTATCATCCCTAGCATTACAAAAATAAAGTTTTCCTTAGTGTGTGGGCTGTACTTAACAAGACAATTTTTTGTATATCTCTTAAGCTGGGGTTTCCAGGGATTCTTTCAATGTGTTGTTTTGTTCCATTTTTTATCATTCCAAGTGCACCTACTATCACTGGCACAACTCTTGTTTTCAATTTCCACATTTTTTCTATTTCAATTTCCAGGTCTTTATATTTTGACAGTTTTTCAAATTCCTTGATTGCTATGTTACAATCTCTGGACAAGCCATATCAATTAATAGACAAGTTTTATCCTTCTGGTTTTTAACAATAATGTCTGGCCTGTTTGCTTCAATTTTTCTGTCTGTGTAGATGGTGTAATCCCGGTGCTGGTTATTATTATTATTATTATTATTATTATTATTATTATTATTATCTAACGTTTTGGTTAGTTTCCCTGATTTCTCACCCATATATCAAAGCTGATTTTATATATCTGTTCGAAAAATGTTGGCAGAATGCTTCTCATCAAGTTTCTCTTTTTATTGAACTTTTAGACGTGATTTAATTACTCATGGACATTCTTTAATGAAATCTCCAACCATAAATAGATGTATTCCTGGAATTCATCCAGTTCTCTTCTTGTGATCTTTTCATACGGTTGCAGTTGAATATTAATTCCGTTCATTTTTGCTGAACTTTCAAGCTACAAATACATTTTCTTTGGCATAAAATCTGACATGTTTAAGGCGATGAAACACAAAGTTGTTTACACTTCGGCGAAATGACATACACCGAATTTCTATTTTGCCTGTAGTACTTATTCATATGTTTTGTGGTGCATTGGACATCGGCTCGGAAAGAGAAATCGAGGAGCCGAGTTCGAATTCCAGATGAATTCATTGCATTCACTTACGCGCAAATACCCTTAGGAAAGGTATTAATCCGTCTATTCCTTCCAGTTATGGATTAAATAACAGGACAGATAGGGTTCTATAGCCTTGGTCGGCAACCAGTCTACCGCAGAAAGCAATGGCAACCTACTACGGGATAATATTCTACCCAGTCAGTCATGTCTCTTTCGATACATGATCGCCTAAGCGTGTTTCACGTATGGCACAACTGACTGACTGAATCTAATAGTTGAAAACATGATTAAGGCTTCTACTGGTCATAAAGTGGGGGATCAGTTTTATATTGTTTTGAAGTAATAAACTGGTCCCCCATTTATTACTACTTATTAATAAAATACATTTCTTTCCCCTCTAGCTATGAGTCAAATAACAGGTCAGATTGGGTTCTATAGCCTGTGTCGGCAACTAGTCTACTGCAGAAAGCAATGTCAACCTACTGCGGGATAATATTCTACCCAGTCAGGCATGTCTCGAAAGAGACATGATCGCCCAAGCGTGTATCAGGTATGGCAGTTAACTGACTGACTTATTCAGAAATTCATTACCTTCTGAACCTACACGCACGTAGTTCTAGGAACGCCATCTGTTAAAAACAGCGACAACTTATTCAAGATTCTACGGCGCGTAATTCTAATGGCTTAGGTGATAGATGTAATCTATGTTTGACAAAAATAATTAGGATTTTAAGTTTCAATATCAGAATGTACGTCTGAATAAACGTAGATACATCATGCTTATGTGTCGTCAATATAATAAATATACATTTCAATAATTGTCTCTTTTTTTCATTTATTCAGAATAGAATTTGCCTTTTACATAAAAATTTATAATTTTAAAATCTGACGAATCAGTAACCTTTTCCATCCTACCTACCACTACTAACTCAATGATCAAACCACATGCCTCCCACTACCAAAAAGGAATTTACTACTAAGATTTCCCTTGGCTTAACCCTATATTAGACAATGTTCCCACCCCTTCCTTCTCCCCACCCCTTCTTCCGACATGAGATTTTTTCTCCATTCTTTAATTGAACGGGGTTGAAAATGCATGTCTCAAACTGACATTTTTAAATAGCTATTCCACATAAATATGATCAGAATTTACACACACACACACACACACACACACACACACACACACACACACATATATATATATATATATATATATATATATTTCGTTAATCCTTGTTAATTTCTGTGATATATATATATATATATATATATATATATCACGGAAATTAGCAAGGATTAACGAAACTGTTTATAACAAACAAACGAAAATTTAAAAAGATTTGTTTGAACGTTATTTTTGATCGAGACTCGTGTTTAAGTAGATATTCTGTTTATAATCAAACAGTATTATATATTATATCTGCGTGAATTTTCGTAACATGTTAACATTTGTTGACATTACGATACATTTCGGAGCAGATATGGTTATTAAGATGAATTCGAAAATTGTGTTATTGGCTTAATTTGACTGCGTTAAGATTGATCGTCATTCGTAGTCGAGAGGTCTAAGACTCGCGAGATCACTTGGTGGCTTTCGGTAACAGAAATTTATCGCAAATAATCAGGCCGGTAGAAATAAATGTTTAATACTGTTTGATTATAAACAGAATATCTACTTAAACACGAGTATCGATCAAAAATAATGTTCAAACAAATCATATATATATATATATATATATATATATATATATATATATTTAATTAATAAATTTATTAATAAATTATAACATTGATATGTTATAATATCACTACAAAAGTAGCTATTTTGTTTCGACACTTTTTGTGTCTTTTCAAGTGATGTTGTTATTTCGAAATAACAACATCACTTGAAAAGACACAAAAAGTGTCGAAACAAAATAGCCCATTTCGAAATAACAACATCACTTGAAAAGACACAAAAAGTGTCGAAACAAAATAGCTACTTTTGTAGTGATATTATAACATATCAATGTTATAATTTATTAATAAATAATATTATTATTAATAGCTCTACTTTGTATTGAGCACTTTTTTAAAAATAGTGTTTCTTTGGATGGGGAATATTATTCCACCCATACTTGTATATATATATATATATATATATATATATATATATATATATATATTTCAGAGTGCGTGGAAATTTTTTAAACTTTGTAAAAATATTGACGTGTTTCATTTTTTAGTCTGTGTGTGTACTTATACGCTTGTCTTCAATATCGGGCCGTCTGTAGCAACCTCTTTGACTGAAATGATTTTTGGCTGATGGCATTACTCCAATACCAACAATTCAACATATCACCGCTAACTCAGAAATGAATCATGCCTTTTGCAAGTAATTCTGTTGTCAGATGTCAAACAGTGGGTCCAATGAAAAGTCTGGCACAAAAATAACTTACGCACATATTTATCACCGGTCGAGATGATGTCTATTCCCACGACACTTGACACAAATAATCTTCCCCATTACTGACGTTTATACGAATTTTAAACGAATGTTCTTGTCAGTTTCATATTAAAATAGGAAAAGAAAGCAAAAAAAAAAACCTTTGCTGTATTATTAGATTGATTAATTGACTTTTTTGTAGTTCATCAACATTTTATGAGTTATTCAAAGCAGAGAAATATTTTGGATTGTAAGAATTCTCTTTTTTTCGTGTTGATATTGCATTAATGTGAATGTGTGGTGATGTACGTTGTGGTACCGTGGATATCGTCTCGAAAATAGAAATAGAAGTGCCGTGTTCGAATTCCAGTTGAATTCGTTGCTTTCACATACGCGGAAAGAACCTTGGGAAAGGTAATAATCCGACGCTTCTCCCTGTAGCTATGCGTAAAATAGCAGCGAAGATTGGATTTTATAGCCTTGGTTGTCAATAAATAATGTAAAATATAAGAAACACGAAAACGACAGTCCGGTTTCAATCCCGAGGTTCGACTGGGAATTTAATTCATACTTTTTAAAATATTTAAAAATGAATTTGAATGAACGTGGATAAAGAAAAATTGTCTACTTGAACTACATATTATTACATCTAGTCCTTGCCCCTCCCCACTATTTTCTCCCAGCCGACCCTGATGAAGCTTGGGATTGAAACCGGTTGGTCGTTTTCGTGTTTCTTATTTTTTATTTTTTCCATATTTAAAATACCTGTAAGTATGAAATTGACTTTATTTCGTACCTTTATATACACATACATACATACATACATACATACATACATATATATATATATATATATATATATATATATAGAGAGAGAGAGAGAGAGAGAGAGAGAGATACAGGAATAGATAGATAGAGAGATACATTAACAGATATTTATGTATTTTGCACGAGGCCGAAGATCCACTCTAGGTAGATAATTACAGTGCAGACCATTAGGATATATGAGGAATATAACAGCTGACCCATTTCCTGAACATGTGAAGACTGCAGTGATTTGGAAAGTATCCACTTGGGAGTCGGAATGGTAATAAGAACGTAAATCACGAAGTAAAAGCAATTTTAAAATAACGAGGTGGAAAACAACAGGGAGGCGCTGATGTGTGACATTTTATATGCGTATGAAATGACGATTATCTAGCCACGCGCAGCATCGACCCATCAAGTGGCAGAGAGTAAAGAGGGTGGATCTATACAGCCCCAACTCAGAGAATGTACCATCAGGGAACAACGTGCTATACTGCGCTTTCTGTTAGCAAAGAAATTCAAACCTGCGGAAATCAATCGCCGGATGTTGGCACAGTATGGAAGACGCACCATGAATCAACGAAAGATGTATGAGTGGGTAGAACGATGTCAAACCGGAAGAACAAGTGTAACTGTTTGGTGGTCGATCCACATAGGGCACGATACCTAGACTAATGCTGCCAATGATTAAAACTATACATATTTATTGTTATATTGCACAGACATTATTTTATCATATTAAAGACTCAATGTGCGATATTATATATATATATATATATATATATATATATATATATATTCTAATCAGAATTATGTAACTTACTTAGAAGTCCAGCATGCCAGACTCTGTCAAACGCTTTGGAGATATCCAGTGCAAGAGCTTCGCCGTTCTTATCGAGAACCTGTGATGATCGTTAACATATCAGCAGTAGACCTGGTGAAACGGAAACCATAATGTTTGTCGGAGAAGAGGCCGTGGGCTGTGAGATGTTGAATCATTTCAGTAATAATAATACCCTCGAGCACTTTGCCAAAAAATCGGTAGGAGGCTGGTAGGGCAATAATTAGAGGGGTCTGAGTGTTATCCAGCGTTCGTAAAATACAGGAACCACAGAGGGGGATTCCAGCAGGCAGAGAAGCAACACGGAGAGAGGCAGTAGTTGTAGAATTTAGAGAGGACAGAGGAGAGTTCATGTGCCCATTTCTTCAGGACAATGATTGGGATTCGTTACCTCCGCTCGCCTTATGGGGTTCAAACTTTGACATTATGTGAGAGATCATCGAGGGAGTAATGTGAACGTCACTCAGTTATAGGTTGGAAGTCTGGTGTGGGTAAATCAAATGTTGAGTTGCTGGAGAATCTGCGAGCAAAGTATTCAGCCTTGTCCGTTGAATATTTGAGAACCTCGAATTCATTGATTAAAGCGGAGATTGAGGGTTTGCTGTTATTTAACACATTTTCACAGAACCGCCAGTAATCTTTAGGGCCGAATTTGTGAGATGCTCTTATACGTTGTTTCATTCTTTCAGCAAACAACAGCTTAGCATTTTCTTGCACTGATTACGAGCAGAGATAAAAAGACGCCTATTATGGTTAAGTGATTCCTGTGGGCAATAGCAGCCGATCAAGCAGGGGAGAACCATAGGAACGAATGGGGTTTAAGTCGTACCTTCCTTGCTGGGATGAAAGCATCGATGCCTGTTTTAACATATGAGGAGACCTGAGACGCACAGGCTTCAAGGGGAAGACTAAAATACATTGTTCCAAGGAACGTTACACAGGAAATCGTGGAACGACACCCAGACTGCTTTTTCGTAACAGTAATATATTCTACTGGTCTGGGGTTCCTGGGAGGAGGGGATGTGAAAAGAGATAATAATGGAAGCCACAGTTGATCAGTATTGACAAGAAGGTAAGGCTGCATAACATGGAAGAATCAGGGACAGAAGTGAAACAGAGATCTAGCAGTGAGTCAGTTCCTAACAATATAGTGCACCATACCCCGACTAGGACTACGCATGATTAAAACTATGCATCTTTATTGAAATATAGTTTATAGGTCTGTTATATTGCACAGGCATTATTTTATTAACTTCAGAACTCAATATGCAATCTTATATATATATATATATATATATATATATATATATATATAGATGTTATATAGCAATAATCAGACAAACACGGGTGTATATAAAAATATATGACTTATATTTTTTATTGACGACGATGGACCGTGTCGCCTAGTGGACAGAGAGTTGAGGGAGCGCTTCCAGGGGCTGACGTGGGGTTCGACGTGAGTGTAGCCTCTCTGCTTACTCGTCTAGCTTCTTCTTCGACTTCTCGAGACTTGTCTGTCGAGACTGACTTCTTCGACTTCTCTGTTTCGACTTCTGACTTCGACTGTGACTCGACTTCTCTTCTACTGTCGAGGCTGGAGACTCGTCAAAACTGATTCGCTTATCTGTGTTTTCGCAGTCTTTATATATCTTCCAAAAGCGGAAATTGTTTCTCCCAGTTTTTGTCTTGATCACGCGACGCCTACGCGACGCCTACGTAAATTCTCAGAGACACCTGTTCTGTCTGCCTCTTGTGGCCATTTCCGCTACTGCCGGAAATAAGGTCAAACAACCATCCGTTCCTTTCAACGGCCGGAAAACGCCCCCGCTTGTATCAGCTTCCTTCTTCGGGTGGGGCCAGATTATTATATTACATAGAGAGAGAGAGAGAGAGAGAGAGTGAGAGAGAGAGAGAGAGAGAGAATGTATGTATGGAATAAAATTCCGTATCCAAACATACACTATTCTTAAACAAAAGTGCTTAATACAAAGTAGAGCAAATAATATTTATTTTGAATTTATAACATAAATATGTTATAATATCACTACAATATAGCCATTTTTATACTATCTGTGTCTCATCAGTTGATCCCTTAATAATACACAGATAGAATTTTTTCTCATTCTTTGTTTAAATGGGGCCCGAGAATGAATGGCTTAAAATGACATGTTGAAAATGCCTATTTCCCCTCTAATTTTTATCTGAATTTACAGGTATATATATATATATATATATATATATATATAGTAAATTAATAAACGTACATATGCGAAAAGTGTGTTATTGTTCAGGCATTAATAAAACAGTGCTCAATGTAGGAACAGAGCTATATATATATATATATATATATATATATATATTAATAATAATAATAAAACCGACTCTGTACGTATTCCAATCTTAAAATGTTACACAAGAAACTTTTAAAGACTATGAATAAACAGCAGAATCTAACTCCGTTATCGTCCTCGGCTATAGAGCTTTGGACAAAGAGGGGAAAAAAAGAAAACTGCGTAGGACCGACAATGCATACGGTTCTTCACAGTAAAGAAAAAAACCCTCGAACGGAACGAACCACCAGGAAAGAAAAGTGCTCGATACTAAACTAACCAAAAAGTGTTAACAAAAAGGCAGTTACGCAGAGCAAAAACACACGAAAAAAATCGCAAGATCGCCAAGACCTACCGCGGTTTCGCACAACGGCTCGTCAGGGCGAGCCGTTGTGCGAAACCGCGGTAGGTCTTGGCGATCTTGCGATTTTTTCGTGTATATATATATATATATATATATATATATTATTTAATATACATATTATCCTATGGCACCATTCGGTGTTTCAGGTGTTATCCAATCATATTTCAGACTGACAGTTTAATAGATTAGAATTTAAGATCACACGATGTTCATAGGAATTAACTCTTATAAACTTAAGTTACTGCTTTTTTAATAGCAAGATTTAGAAATTAAATATGCTATCGTTACATGAGGATACAAATTTAAAATTAAAATTTAAAATTTAAAATGAAAAAATAAAAATAGTAAAGTAAAGGAAGAAGAATTCGAAGGGGCGTAAATCATGAGTCTTAAAAATTTAAATATTCAAATATCACATGTACATAAAAAAATGTAGGGAAAATTAAAATTTTAAAATGTTCAATATTTCAATAAAAATAATATAAAATAAAATAAAATGAAAATGTAAAGAAAAATTGAGAAGAAATATTTAGAATGAAGAATAAAAATTAAACAATTTAAGGAGCTGAAATAAAAGGGCTTCAATTCATAATTGCTAAAAGTGATATTGTGGAGGAAAAAAGAAGAATATATATATATATATATATATATATATATATATATAGAAAAAGAAGAATATATATATATATATATATATATATATATATATATATATATATATATGGACCGTTACCCTGCAAATAGCACTGCCGAAGAAACCAGGTGCAAACGAGTGTGAACTACACAGAACTATCAGCTTAATGAGTCACATTACAAAACTGATTGTCAGAATCCTGATGAATAGAGCGAGAAGCAGAATCAGGCCAGAGATAGGACAGGAACAGTGCGGGTTCGTCAAAGACACTGGAACAAGGAACGCCATATTCATGATTAGGATGCTCTCTGAAAGGGCATTACAAATGAAGAAAGACTTGTACCTATGCTTCATTGATTACGCGAAAGCATTCGACAAAATACGACACAAAGAATTGATGGAAATGATAGGAAACCTCGACATTTTCGGCAAAGATATAAGAATAATCAAGAATCTCTACTGGCAGCAAACGGCCTGCATACGGACAGGTAACGACCTCAGTAGATACACAAAGATAGAAAAAGGCGTAAGACAAGGCTGTGTCTTTTCACCGGATTTGTTCAACCTATACAGCGAGAATATTTTGAGGACCCTAGATGACACACCAGGATTTATTATTGGAGGCCACAACCTGAACAACATAAGATACGCGGACGATACAGTACTGATTGCGGACACGGAAAGGAAACTGCAAGATCTCATACAGAAAGTAGCAGTGGAGAGTGACAAGATGGGACTACAAATAAACTTTAAGAAAACTGAGTGCATGGTCATCAGCAAAAGATACAACCCAAAATGCCAAATACAGGTGGGGGATAACAGAATCAAACAAGTCCAAGAATTTAAGTACCTAGGAAGTGTTCTAACAGGAGATGGAAAGTGCGACACGGAGATCCGAAGGCGAATTGGCATGGCAAAGGACGCGTTCCAGAAGATGAACAAAATACTAACACACAGGAAGATCTCAATAGAAACGAAGAAAAGAGTGCTAGACTGCTACGTGATGTCAGTTCTTCAGTACGGCTGTGAATGCTGGACAATATCATCGAAAATGAGGACAAAACTGGAAGCGGCCGAAATGTGGTTCTACAGAAGGATGCTACGGATATCGTGGACTGAGCATACAAGCAACGACGAAGTGTTAGAAAGAATGGCAACAAAAAGGAAATTGATTCTGAGCATCAGGAAGAGACAACTGAAGTTCCTGGGACATGCAATGAGGAAGGAAAGCCTGGAGAACCTGATACTGACTGGTCAGATAGAAGGAAGGAGAGACAGAGGAAGGCAGCGGATAACATATTTGCAGGGCCTGATCAGGTGGATGACGGAACGGGGGTTGCCAGGAGCAACAGGAGCAAACATACTAAGAGCCACAAGGGATAGGGAGACGTGGAGATCCATGATCGCCTACGTCCTGAAGGGACAGGGCACATAGAAGAAGAAGATATATATATATATATATATATATATATATATATATATATAGAGAGAGAGAGAGAGAGAGAACCAGATCTGTCAGCGGTTGGATATATATATAAACATCTGCAGACAGATCTGTTTTGCTGTATTACAGCTCATCAGTATGTTAAACATCCGATTGCTTTTAGCTCGGATTAAAGACCGACAGAATTGACATCAGTTAGCAATTCTACCTCTGAGCTATGGGCGTTCGGTAGAAGTAGGCAGAATTTTAGCGTGTTATACACCATATATACATACGTCAGTAGCTAAGAGTGTTCTAATTCATTACTGAATGAACGATATTGAGAAAATATCACCAAGTGGAAATGTTTTCATGTGACTCTTTTGTACTTGCGCTGGGCTAATGTGATGTTTACGATGAGGCAACTACCCTGGTGCACCAAGCTATGCATTTTGATAGAAAATACCTCGAATCTGTTTCTTTCCAAAATATATTATCTAAACAAACAACCTACTTCCGATACATTTATGATATTCTATTATATATCTCCCGCAAATCTAATTCACCTGTATCTGGCGATAAACCAGATAAAGCCTCGATAGAATTTATTTATGAAATAGAAACAAAAATAATAGATTAAATTTCTTAGATATAATGTTACACTGTGTTGACAATAACCTCAGGCTAAGTGTCCATCGCAAATCAGCTAATAAAGATGACCTCATAAATTTATATTCTTACCATAACAGCAAGACAAAATTATGAATAATCATGAGATCATTGAAGAGTAGAAAGAATTTTAACACTCAATCTATTGTAATGATGAAGAGAAAGAGATTGAAAATTTAATGTATCAATAACCTAAAAATCTGGAATAATCATGGGATTCTATTGAAGAGTAGATAGAATTTTGGCACTCAATCCATTGATATGATGAAGAGAAAGAAACTGAACCTAATTAATTCATAGTCACTTAATTGTCATCGTGATAGACACATAGGTGATCATGTCCTTTTCGTGATATAATTGACCAGGCAGAACTATTTCTCACAGTAGGTTATATTATGCGGTAAACCAGTTGTCAGCTATAGAATTTTTTTCTGCTATTCAACCCAGGAGAAGGAAGAAGCGATGAACTAATATCTTTCACAGGTGTATTTGTGCTTAAGTGAATAAAACGAATTCGATCTCGGCACGCCAATTTCTCATTCAGAGACGATATCTATGACACCACAAGGAACATCCACATTTCGTACGCAACGTGAAACAAAAAATTCATAATGAATTTAAAATTGGAAAACAGATTTGCCTAAAAGACGTAACGAAAAAGCCAATACAGTTCTTTCGCTAAAAATTGAAATGTATTTATCTAAATTAACACAACATTTATAGAAAATAACAAAGGGAAAACTTAGTTCATTGCCTGCAATAGATTCCGCAAATAGTATATGGGAAGAAACCTTAAGTAATTCAAATAAAATATTATATATATATATATATATATATATATATATATATATATATATATATATATATATGGGAAAGAATATTAAAAAGTTTTGAGTTTAAAAATTGTGTTTTTTGACAGTATTTGTTTATTTCTATTATATTTTGTATTTCAGACCGCCCTCAGTCCTTCATCAGAAACAAATGATTTTAAAATTCTCAAAACTTTTTAATATTAATTCCTATACATATTAAGACAGTATACGTGGATCATCACTATATATATATATATATATATATATATATATTAAAAAAGGATTAATTCAAAGATGTTGAATGGCCATTACATGGAGCTCTCTTCCTGTATCATTTTTTAATATTAAAATAAATTTTTAATATTAATTAGGATCGGTTTTTTGGAATTTACCTTTCTGCTTTTTTCCCTTGGATTGAAGTATCTGAATTAATATATATATATATATATATATATATATAATCTAAACTTATTCATAAATGGAACTTTGTGTGTGTGTGTGTGTCTGTGTGTGCGTGTGTCCTGAACACATTTCTTGAACATTTACACAGTTGTACTGTAAGCGTCTGCGAGTGTTCTTAACTAGGTTTTGTGTCGAGTTACACCCGATAAATATTGAAAGTCGATAATCGAAAAAATCGTGTTATAGAAGGTGCCGTCCGATTTTAATCAAATTTGATACAATCATAGACAAAGTCATAAGAAACAATATTCAGAAGTTTCAAGGTTGCAGTTTTTACAATAGTGCAGAAAATGGATATGATATCGATACCATGAAATAAAAATTTGATTACATCCATTCATTTTTCTTTCAATCTACGGTTTCGCTTCAACTGGGAACGTTTTAGTCTTTCGTGCCAACGTCCAAAGAGTCTGAGATCCAGCACCATGGATTAGTTTTAAAGCTTTCATTACACCCGATCAACGCCGGGCTATACTGCTAGTATATATATATATATATATATATATATATATATATATATATATATATATAATTGATCGATTATAATAAGAACACATTGAATATATTAGTTGTTCATTTACTTAGAAAATGAACTGGGGGAGATGAATGTATCCATGGAAAATATGAGAAAGACCTATATATCGAATGGTGGATATATATATATATATATATATATATATATATATATATATATATAGTAGCGGCTATAATATAAGAAACGGAAACAACAAAGACATAAATATGTGTATTACTTAAAAACTAATGCATGTTTAGCAATAAAACCTTTTATCGAGTAAAGATTTGGGTATAATGCATAAATATTTATAAAGTTACAATAACTTACATAATAGTTTTTCTATTTAAATAAAGATTAAATGGAACAAAGGAAACAAGCTACTGGACAAAAGTTAAGGAACGATTTTGTTAATACTTGATTGTGAACAAAATATAAACAAAATTTAATATTTGATAACAATCCCCTTATGCTTAATGACTTCTCTGCATCGTCAAGCTTCTTCTTCTCTGTACCCTGCCCTTTTAGATCGTAGGCGATCGTTGCTTTTCTTCTATCCCTATCCCTGGTGGCTATTAGTATGTCTTCTCCTGTTGCACCATCCAACCCCGGTTCCGTCATCCACCTGCTCAGGCTTTTCAAATATGTTATCCGCTGCCTTCCTCTGTCTATTTTCCTTCTATCTGGCCTGTCAGTATCAGGTTCTCCAAGCCACTCTTCCTCATTGCATGTCACAGGAACTTGTGTTATCTCTTCCTGATGTTCAGTATTATTTTTCTTTTCGTTGCCATTTTTTGCAAAGCCTTGTCATTGCTCACATGCGCGGTCCATGATATTCGCATCATCCTTCTGTAGAACAACATTTCAGCTGCTTCAAGTTTTTTCCTCATTTCTATTGTCCAGCATTCACTGCCGTATTGAAGAACTGACATTACATAGCAATCTAGCACTCTCTTCTTTGTTTCTAGTGAAATTTTTCTCTGTCTTAGTACTTTACCCAGCTCCTGGAACGCGTCCTTCGCCATGCCAATTCGCCTTCAGATCTCTGTGTTTTTGTACTTGCTTGATTCTAGTATCCCCCACCTGTATTTGGCATTTTGGGTTGCTTTTTTGCTGATGACCATGCATTCAGTTTTCTTGCAATTTATTTGTAGTCCTTTTTTGTCACTCTCCTCAACTACGTTCTGTATGAGGTCTTGTACTTTTTGTTCCGTCTCTGCAATCAGCACTATATCATCTGCATACCGTATATTGTTCAAATTATGGTCTCCGATAACAAATCCTGGCATAGCATTTAGGGTCCGCAAAATATTCTCGCTGTACAAGAGGAACAGATCCGGTGAAAAGACACATCCCTTGTCTTACGCCCCTTTCTATCTTTTTAAATCTGCTGAAATTGTTACCTGTCCGTATGCAGGCAGTATTCTGCTAGTAGAGATTCTTGATTACTCTGATGTCCTTCCCAAAAATGTCGAGGCTGCTGAGCATCTCCATCAAATCTTTGTAGCGTTTTTTGTCGAATGCCTACGCATAATCAATAAAACAGAGGTACAAGTCCTTCTTCATTTGTATTGCCCTTTCAGAGAGCACCCTAATTATAAATAAAGCGTTCCTTGTTCCAGTGTCTTTGACGAACACACATTCCTGTCCTACCTCGGGCCTGATTCTGCTTCTCGCTCTGTTCATCAGGATTCTGACAATCAGTTTTGTTATGTCACTCATTAAGCTAATAGTTCTGTGTAGTTCGCACTCGTTTGCACCTGGCTTCTTTGGCAGTGCTATAAAAATCGACTTGCATAGGTCTTTTGGTATTATTCCACTATTTTAAATTTTGTTTATTATTTCGGCAATTTTCTCTATGGCGAATTCTTCCAGGGCTATTAGCAGCTCTATTACAATACCGTCTGGACCAGCTGCTTTGTTTCTGTTCAGTTTGGCCATTGCAGCTTCCACTGCGGGCTTTAATATTTTCGGTCCGTCTTCATTTTTGTGTATTCTCGGTTGCTCTCTCCTGTCGCGGAAAAGATCGTTTATTTTCTCTTCCCATTGCTGGAGTATTTCCTCTTTCTCCAACAGTATTGTTCCATCCTTGAATTTTATGCAAATTATTGAGGAGCTCTGTGCATGTGTTGTTGAGCCATTCCCCTTTAGCCTGTCTGCATTTGTTCCTTATCTCCCTGTGTAATTTCCTGTATTCCCTTCCATGTCTTGGCGTTTGTTTTGTCTCCTTTGCATCATGTCAAGAATCTCTTCAGTCATCCACTCGTTTTTTTCTGCGTCTGATTTTCTTTGGGGCAATTTTGTTCGCTGATGTCATCATAGCTTCTTTTAGTGAGTCCCATTTCGTTTGTCATTTTCCAATTTGTTCCTCGTATTTCTTTCTCACGCTGTTAGTGTATTCTTTCTGCAGGTTGATGTCATTCACGAGCATGTTGTACTTCAGTCTTGGCGCTGTGCTAGGCTTCTTAACTCTCTGGAGTTTTATCCTTAGACGTCTTGGGTGTTTTTGAAAACAAATGTTAATTATTACCTGGTCATTTGCTCTACACGACTGGACCCATTTTCCTCCTCGTTCGTTGCGAACTCATAATCCGAATTTGCCGGTTGTGTCTCCTTCTCTCTCTTTACCTAGCTTGGCATTCAAGTAGCTCATTATGATCCTAATGTCTTGTCTTTTGCATTAAGCTTTGGCATTGTCCATTGAAGTAGAATGATTCTATTTCTTCCTCAATGCTTTGAGTTGTTGGAGCATAAACAACTATGATAGCTATGTTGAATGGTCTTCCTTGCAGATTAAACAAGAGGACTCTCTCTGAAAGCAGGCAGTATCCCAGAACGCATTTCTTCATTTCTTTGTCTAGTATTAAACCGACCCTTTTTTCGTTGTTTTTGCGTCCTGCTTAAATTATCTTGTGGGCGTCACTGCTGAGGTTACCATTGTTAGGCCATCTGGTTTTGCATATGCCTAGAATATTGATCTTCACTCTGTCCATCTCCTGTTTGACATTCTCTCGTTGTCCACAGTTTTTACGCGTCCTGACATTGCATGTTCCGAAGGTAATTTTTCTTTATTGCGCACAGTCGCAGGGTAATATGTTGCTCGTGTCGTTCCTTCCCGGGCGAGGGACAATTTTTAGAGTAAAATATCCCCTTTACGCCGTTGGTGCTAAGCATAGTCGACCACATGATTTAATTAATTTCTTGTAAACATCAGCAGTAATTCCCTCCCATTCGTCTTTCAATAACTCCCATAGGTGATCCTGGATTTTGGGGTTTCTTTTCTGAGCCCTTTCTCCAATTATCTTACAAACATTTTCTATTGGATTCAGGTAGGAGCTCTGGGCTGGATACTTCATTAATTCTTCTTCCTCATATAAAACCTTATGAGCCTTGTGGCAAGGTGCATTTCCAGCATAAAAATATGTGTAATATGGTGTAATTTTGGTACAACATGCTGCTGAAGAAGGCTTTTTTAAATCTCAGGGCCAACACCTGCAGATGAAATCACTCCCTACATCATCACACTGCCGACACTAAACTTAACGGTTTTCTTGACACATTAGGAAGAAGTCCTTCTCCTGTTCTACGGCGTGCGTAAGTTTTACCCTCAGAATCAAATATAGTAAATTTGGGCGAGTCACTGAAATGAACTGCATCCAATTGTGTGTCAGTCCAAACAACATGTTCTCTCACATACTCCAGGCGTGCCCTTTGGATTCGCTTTGAAATGAGAGGCCTTGAAGCTGGAATACGGGCATGCAATCCTGCAATTTTAACCTGCGAGCAACCGTTTTCCTTGTGATCTTATTATCTGTCTCTTCATTAAATTTACAGGCATTTGATGTAGCAGTTTCAAAATGATTTTTTGTAGATATTCTAACAATTCTTCGATCTTCTCTTTATAATGTTTTTGAAGGTCTGATGGTTTTTGGTTTTGCTTATAACGTTTTATCGGTTTTATAACTGCTAATTACACGATGAACGACACTTTTAGACCTATGAACAATTTCAGAAATTACTAAAATTGGCTTTCTTTCTTGATAGTTATCGATAATGAGTGTTTTTCTTCAAAAGAGAACGTTTTGCATGTAGAATTGGATATATTGCTTCAAAATAAAGTCTTAATGATAAATGAAATTTTACTTATTGTTGAAAGGTTCCATCAAGTTTTTAACAATGTAAATTAAAGGTTTATGCAAATTATTAACATCGTTCCTTAACTTTTGTCCAGTAATTTATTTCCTTTGTTCTTTTTAATCCTTATTTTAAAAAAAACTATTATGTAAATATTTGTAACTTTGTATAACATTTATGCATTGCACCCTAATTTTTATTCGGTAAAAATTTCATTGCTAATCATGCATTACTTTTTAAGTAATATACATATTTATGTCTTTGTTGTTACCGTTCCTTATATTATGGCCGCTACTGTAATTAATTCTATTCTTTTCTCTCTGTCTCTCTCTCTTTCGCTATATATATATATATACACACACATATATATATATATATATATATATATATATAAATCCAGGTGAAAAGAACCAACAGTTGTACACTTCCTATTTATCCGGCATTTACTTTTTATTTTATAGAAGTGCTCAAAACAACAAATATTGTAGAGCTTAATATAATTAAATTTGTTTATTTAAAATAAATTATAGTTTACATATATATATATAGATATATACACAAAAGGACTTACAAGGATATATAAAGACACACACACACACACACACACACATACACATATATATATATATATATATAGAAAGAGAGACAGTGAGTGACTGAAAATATGAGGTCCCCAATGAGGATCTAACTCACTACTTAGTTGATATAGTACCTAGCGAAAAAAAGCATGTTAACTATGATACAGCGTCAAGTTGCCCGGAGTGATATAGATAAAGAATGTACTAAAGGAGATCAATATATATTGAATACATTAATATTAATTTTTCCTATCGATGTATTTACTTAACCATCTATCGACCCTACGATGCATAAAGAGACTGATCAATAGATAAAGAGATATGACCTGACAAAAATAGATAGATAGATAGATAGATAGATAGATAGATAGATTTGAATATTACTCAGATAAAAGTGATGGAAAATGTCCGTGATCGAATGACCGTCACATGAAACAGAAATGACCCTTTGTCTGATGCAAATTAACTTTATTCTCCTAATATTATGTCGTCCGTGGCAACAAATTGAGTCTCCGTTTGTAGAATTGAGCGGAAAAGATTTCGCTTGTGCACTTGGTCGCCTATTCAAATAAGTATTCTTTTGAATCCCGTTGCTTCACAAACTCTTCATCATTCATTGAGCTCTTTATCTTGCCATCTGAAGCGATATTAATGGAACAATCACAAACGATAAATGACACAAAACCTTTTGTCCATGTCAACCCTGCGCCATGTAATTTGTTTTACCCGAGCTTGCTTTACAGCTCTCGCTGTGTATTGATTTCTTGTATCTTGTCATGTATTTACATTTGGTATATATATATATATATATATATATATATATATATATAGTGACCCCAAAAAACGGGAATTTTTTAAGTGTGTATTGGCAGATATGAGCAAGTGGCAGCACTGTGAAACAGTGGCCTTACAAAATAGACACTCTGCCATTTCAGTAACCAATGGTCAAGATGAATTTCTAAGCAAGTTATAGATGTCAGATGAGGCCCATTTTCATCGCACAGGTTACGTGAATAAGCAGAACTACCATTACTGGGCAAACACAAATCCTAATGATTTTCATGAGTACCCTTTACACGCTAGTAAGTTGATGATATGGTGTGCTGTTTCATTACATGGGACCTTATTTTTCTAAAAATGAACAGGGGATCTCAGTCACTGTCACTGCTAATCGTTACGTAGAGACATCTGAATTGAACAATTTTTCACACGTTCAAGCATCCTGGTTTCAACAGGATTGAGCAACATCACTCACTGCACGGCAATCAATGGTTGTTTGGTAACCGTGTGATCTCAAGATTCGGTAATATTCCACATTTGTCCATTTATGTTTTTTTCTTCTGGGTCTATCTCAAGAGTAAAGTGTACACGACTCGATCAAGAACTCTGGATGAATTAAAACTGAGAATTCAGGATAAAATTCACAGTATCCCAGCTGAGATATTGCAGGGGTCAATGAGGAAACTCAACAGCAAATTTCCAGAATGCATTCCTACAAGAGAACGCCGACTACAGGAAGTATTTTTCATACATCATTTTTGGTTTTATTGGTTTGTTTAAAAATGCCAGTGTTTTTGGGTCACCCTGTACATATATACATGCAATAGGAGTTTTTAGTTATAAAGCTACTTAAGTTATACCAAGATACAAAGTGCTCAATACCACATAATGTGGTAGAGCTAGATATTAGTATAATTACATCTTGGTCGATCCCAAAAAGCTGAAACCGGCGGCAACCCGGGTTTCATACACGTAAAGAGTAATCCTCAGGTCGGCTGAATACAAGGTTAAATTATCTCAGAGCCTTTATACACCAGATGAGTGCAAGTTGTTTAAAAGCACAGGGGTGTTGGAATCAGCAATTACCAAACCGGCTAAGTTTTATAATAGCCAGAAATGCTCCCTTTAACATGAAAGAACATTTTTCCTGGTGTAAATAAAGTTCTCACTGTAAAACGCTAAATTAATCGAATCATCTGGTGGGAAAGATCACTATTAAGGCACTACTAGACAAAATGTCTGAAAAGAGCTTAATCTCGCCAAGACACACGACAGCCCAACTTAACAAGGCTTATTATATACGCAATAAAAACTTGTCGTTATAAAAGTACTTAAGGTACACCAAGATACAAAATGGTAAATACCACACAATGTGGTAGAGCTATATATATATTCAAATAATTATGAATTAAAAGTACATTGCGACACCGAAATTTCTGTTTCGAGATATCTATCTCGTCATCAGGCAATGTTGAATAACCCATTTATTGTAGTATGAATTTTGGTCTGATGAGCTGTCTATAAGAGAACCGCGAAATATAATGCTACCAAAGGATTTGTAAAAACATCCAATTTATGTTCATTATATATATATATATATATATATATATATATATATATATATATATACAATGGTATCATCATTATCAACTACCTGATGAAACATTGTTTTTTATGTCGAAACAAAATATACACTTTTGTAGTAAATTATAATTTGTACATGTTCTAAATTATAACTTATAATAAATATCCATTGCTCTGTTTCTATATTGAGCACTGTTTTAAATTAATATTTTGAACATTGTTAATACTTTCTTTGGTTTTTATTCACTTAATATATATATATATATGATGATTTGGTGAAAAATGCTGCACCTTGGCTGGGATGTGTTACATTAGCCACCATATTCATCAGGCATTGCTCCTCCAGATTTTCATTTCTTCAGATCTCTGCTAAATAATTTTAATGGTAAAAATTTTAATTCTTTGGATTAAAAAATCGCTTTATTTCTGGGATAAGGGAATCTTTAATTTGAAGGAAAAAATGGAGAAATGTTCTGTAACAAAATGGTTCATATGTAGTTGAATAATATTTAATGGCACAATTTTGTTTTGTGATTTCATTTTCCTTAAAAATCTGCATAAACTTATGAACACCTCAATACATTACACGATACTTTTGTCCGCAGTATTAATCAATGAATCATTTAAGGTGTCATAACGTATTTATTTTTCATTAAGAATACGCAATATTTGCTTTCATTCGTACGAGTCATGTGAATGAAATCGTTTATTATTTCGTAAAGATTCGTGATAATACTTTATATTGTTTTATTCCTTTTGATTTAATAATGATAAAGGTAAACAAAACAACATCTGTAATAACATCAGCTTTATTTTATCGTCAGAGGACTCATTATCATAGGCTTCGCTATTTTTGACGGTGCAGGTAGCCTGGTTCCTTTTATCTTATACAAAGGACATCAGATATATATATATTTTTTAATCATTTCACCACGAGCAAGGCGGAAACGCCACTGATGTGCAGGGGGTTACATAAATGTAAAAAGATTAATTAGAAAAGAGTGAGGAGTACAAACTAGTTAGAAAGGAACAATAGAAAGCTGAGAAAGCAGGTGCGATGACAGATACATAGGTGGAGAGAAAGGGAAGGTTATACAGGGGAGGGGAGAGAGCTAGAGGCCAGTGGTTAGTAGATGAGTATAGACTTTGCATTTAAATTTCTGGAGGTTGTATCTATCTATCTATCTATCTATCTATCTATCTATCTATCTATCTATCTATCTATCTCATATCTATCTATCTATCTATCTATCTATCTATCTATCTATCTATCTATCTATCTCAGTCTGTTCATATCTACCTATCTATCTATCTATCTATCTATCTATCTATCTATCTATCTATCTATCTCAGTCTGTTCATTTCTTTTTTTTTTTAATCATTTTACCCCGAGCAAGGCGGAAACGCCACTGATGTGCAGGGGGCTACATAAATGTAAAAAGATTAATTAGAAAAGAGTGAGGAGTACAAACTAGTTAGAAAGGAACAATAGAAAGCTGAGAAAGCAGGTGCGATGACAGATACAAAGGTGGAGAGAAAGGGAAGGTTATCCAGGGGAGGGGAGAGAGCTAGAGTTCAGTGGTTAGTAGATGAGTATTGACTTTGCATTTAAATTTCTGAAGGTTGTAGCCGTCAGGAAAGCAAGAATACGGGAGCGACTTCCACAGGCAGGAGGTGCGAGAGAGGAAGCTGCAGGAGTAGAATTGTCGTCTGCATTTGGCTAACCTGACTGTGAATGGGTGGGACCCAGTTGCCAGTCTGGTTGCACGAGTAAACACCTGTTGAGGAGGCATCAGTGACTTAAGCTCGTCCGAGCAGAAGCCATGAAAGTATTTATAGAAGAGACAAAGGGAGGCCACATTTCGACGATGGGGAAGTGGCTGTAGTCGAGTCGCCAGATCAGTACCTATCACATTACAGACTCTCCTTTGGAGCTGGTCAAGAACACTGAGGAGAACGGCAGGGGCACCTGACCATAAATGGCAGCAGTACTCCATGCACGGACGGATGGTTGACTTGTAAATATGCAGGATGGATTCAGGTGGAAAAAACATCCTGGATCGACATAGTGACCCAATCTTTTTAGCAGTAGATTTTGCTATGGATTCAATATAGTGGTTCCATTTGAGGTTGGAGGACAGGGTAAGTCCGAGGAGGCGTAGTGTATTACTCTCCGGGAGAATCGCTTGGTCCATGCTTATGGGAGACAGATATAATCACTAAAAACAAGCGTGCATTATATATATATATATATATATATATATAACACTTGTTGAAAGTACGCATATACTTAGACAAGAAAATAATAAATGAAAACTTAAAATTCTAGAAGCTATCTACATCAAACAGTTTAAACCTAGCCTAAACAAAATAAATTTCGACACCTCTACTAATATACTTCAATACTTCAATGCCTATAATCTACCGGAGAGGTCATAGTTATTATACTTACCCCCTACACCATAGTAGCAGCAGTTCCCAGACCAATCCCTCACGCCACTATACACTCAATTGACCAAAAACCCACTATCACCATTCCTTCTCGGCCTACAGCCATGTGCGACACAAACAATGGACCTGTCAAATTTTCTCTCTATAACTCCACTCTGTTAATAATAATTTAAATGTTCTATGTTCACTGAACATTAAATGTTCACCGTTTGATAATGGCTTATGTAAGCCGAAAGCTCAGACCTGATAAAAAAATCAACAATTATTGCGATTTCTTGTCGTCTTTCCATGACAACACTATCAAGCTAATCAGATCATACTAACGGATCTTACACAAAATAAATAGACATAACTTGTCTATATTATTCAATGAAACCTGTATTAATGAAAAAATGCTGCCAAAATACACACAATATATATATATATATATATATATATATATATATATATATACACACATACACCCAAATCACTTTGTAAAGCTTGCCAGTGTGTTCGCGCAGTGTCACAATTTTCATACATTTCCTTGGAGTAACGTCCATCACAGTCAATGTCTGTAGGGCAACTAATCTACATTCGAGACAATAGCGTTTTTACGTGAAAAAATTTATTGCAATCAACGATGACGCAATATTTCTCAAAACCAGACAAATTTCATTATACACCCAGAAATCAGATTCATATCATGGTAAACCAGTGTGAATGACCTAATTTGAAGAAAAAATAGAAATCGTTTACAGCCTGTAACTCTAGTCTCTTTAAACTGACCGTATTTTGAAATACAGGAAACTAAATTTGTAATGCGGTTCTATGACGTCATTCCACGTGAGAGACCGAAATAAAAACAGAATCATATGTCTAAATGCAATGTACTGTGTTGTAACTATATTGAAATGAGATTTTATTGAGCATGGATGGCTTTGATTTAATGTAGATTTCCTTAAATATCTGAAGAATCTTTTTACTGTGTGTATGTATGAGTATTATTGTGTAATCGACTAACATCTGTCCAATATTACATATATGGTTATGTTTTTCTAAAAAAAAATGTTGTTTAATTGAACTATAATCAGAAAGGTGATAGGTAAGTCTACGGGAGAGTGTGGTTGTAGTAAAACAAATAGTGTTATGGTTGTTTTGACGTACGCTATTATTATTAATATTATCAATATTGTTAGAGGTATAATTAACTTTATTAAGACATATTTTAATTTTTTGCATCAATGACAGAGTTAGGAAATCCATTGTTAATAATTGGTTGTTTGATGTTATGTAATTTCTTATAAAATATGGTTTTTGAAGAAGATATCATTTGTGTGCATTGCATTAAGTTGAATATATATATATATATATATATATATATATATATATATATATGAAATTATTTGTTTGAACATTATTTTTGATTGACACTAGTATTTAGGTAGATATTCTGTTTATAATCAAACAGTATATATATTTATTTTGACCGGCCTGATTATTTACGAAAGATTTTTGTTAGGAAAATGTGTGTCATTCGGCAGGATTCGAACCAATAATAATGTTCAAACAAATAATTTCTAATTGTCTGTTGTCTATGACAATTTCGTTAATTTCCGTATTAATATACATGTATATATATATATATATATATATATATATATATATTAATTTGGAAACAAGTTATTTCCGCGACCTAGGTTTCAACCTTTCGGTAACTTCAGGCGATTTATAAGAACTGATTTTCCGACGTTTTCAAACGCACAACAAGGATTTTTACAAACACTCGACTGGAATCTTTAAACAAATGGAATTTAAAAATTATGGAGGAGTTACTTAAGAATCTTAAAACACTTTCAGGATTGTGTGATTCTAGTATGTATTTATATATATGATTATATCTGGACATTATTTCTGATTTTTTATTTAGTATTCCCTTTCGTTCTGTAAACAATATGATGGCTAAAACTTTTGAGTCAATCTGCAGATATAAAATGACCACAAAGCTCTCTGAAGCAGCTATATCGAGTCAATTGATTCGTCTAATGTACGGAAATTCGGTTCCCTTAGTCGTGCCAAAGAATTTTCCTTGTCAGAATTCATCTTGCAGTTTTCTAAATATACCATTCGTTCGTGCATTCAATACTATTATCAGAGTTTCTTCTATATATTTCGTGATTCTTGACAAAATACAAAAAATTAACTGTAATGTAATCGATTCATACCAGGCAGTCACTTTCTCACCACCATGACGAGGTATGAAAACTGTCCTGATGATGTTTTTCCCTGGTGCCTCGACTACCGATATAACACATA
Organism: Ascarosepion bandense; assembly: GCA_037127315.1. Lineage (NCBI taxonomy): Eukaryota > Metazoa > Mollusca > Cephalopoda > Sepiida > Sepiidae > Ascarosepion > Ascarosepion bandense. The sequence continues at coordinate 424,262 of JBBBDQ010001542.1, forward strand.
AGCACTCCAGAACATCCTAACAAATTAATGATCATAATAAAAATACTTGCAATTATCAAAATGTATTGCTTTTCCATTACAAAAGAAATGTGTGTTTATATTCTACCTATATTATACCATATCAAATCCTCTAGGAAAATATTTTTACATCGGTTGTACCAATAAAGCTGTTAAAACCCGCTATTAATTGCATATCTCATTTTTAATAATAAAATTTACCGCAATAGCACATCACTATCAATTAAAAAAATCTAATAAAACCTTGACCGTAACATGAAAAATATTTAAAAAAGAAAGAAATTGTCAATTTTTTCATGGACCATGTTTTATATGTTTACAGGAAAAATTGCAAATTATTAAATCCCCAAACTTAAACGTGCAAAACAAACATCAGCAAGTAGCTTCCATCTGTTACCGTTCTCTAAAATATACTGTAAAGTATAGTCAGTTCTTTCTAATATAATATAATTAAATCCCTTAATTTATAATTTTTCCCCTAACATAAATTTATTGATTCTCCCATCTCCTGATAATTAATTTGTTTTAATTAAGGAATAGATCACTCACTAAATCAGTATTAGTGATAGATTACTCACTAAATATGTTTGACATGGATTGTATTTTTTAAAACATTTTCTTCTTTTTCACTAGTTAACTACTTTAAGTGAAAAATGACTTAAGAAAAATCCTGTAGCCGTTTCACGAGTACACGCGATACCGTTGACAGACAAGTTAATGATACAAATATATATATATATTCAATTGTTACATCACTGACAACGAAAAGGTCCGGGTTTTCAAGTCATTTCAATTGTATACCTCCCAACGTTTATCCTCACAATCAAATTCATCCTCTCCATAATGACCTGGCTTTCAATTGCTTCATTTAGACACAGGCTCTGAAAATTCCTCACGACTTAATTGCCTGGATATGGTAAGAAATCTGTTGATTTTAAGTTTTTGTATATGAATTCTAACAGAAAAAAAATTACTACTTGACGAGGTGCAAGTAAAATATCAAGGAAAAACAACGTCTCTTGTGTTGCAGTAAAGTGTTTGTATTACAAACTTATAATAGAAATATTACTATATATATATATATATATATATATATATATATATATATATATATATATACTACCGGCCATAATTATTAGGACACCCTAGTTTTAAAAAAAGCGATTTGTTTCATACTATTTTTAGTATTTATTGCCAAATGAAAACAGAATGTTTCTTCTGTAATTATTATTTTGCAAACTTTTACAAGGCAAAGGAAGCAAAGATGAACTCGTCCAAATCACGCTAAATTATCTTCATTCTTTCATTGATTAAATGGCAATATATGTAATTATTAAATATTTATAAATTCCTTTGATGCACATGTTATTGTGCAGTATTAACAAAAGAACAATACAATTTTCATTTACAATTATTGACTTGGCAATAAATACTAAAAAGTCGTACGAAATACATCATTTTTTAGAGGTGGCCCAATAATTATGGCTGGTATTATATATATATATATATATATATATATATATATATATATATATATTGTTGAATTGTGATTATGCTTAATGCTAGGATTGTTGTCTTTCCGTGGTTTACTAATCAAAAGATATTTTCGAAAGCAAGTTTTTTTTGTTTGCCATGCAGTGCTCGATAGTGAGACAGAGATAAAGCGTTGATATGATTAATGTGGGGAAGTTTGTCGCTTAACTAAGCGTAGTCATGCTGATTTGAAGTTTTGTGTAGACATCATTATAATGTCCTCACTCCTTAGGGTTGTTTTTCAATCTGTATATATATTTATTTATGTATATTTGTGTCAGTGTGTATGAGTTTTTTTTCTATACAAAAATCGATACGCCTTTCTCCCTCAGCAACACAAAATATCCCATTTCTGAGTAGGTCAAAGCGCCCTTTACAGAAGAAAATGAATAGGCCCTGGGTGATATCAATTGATCTTCTGTTCAGAGACTATCAATATATTTTTATCAGAAAATTAAATGTACTCTCTTTTCGTCATAAGAAAAATTTCGTTTATCTTGAGTAAAAGAAAATGTATATCTTCCTTATCTTACGAAAATAAACATCATCTTTACATATCCAATAGTTATTTATTCCCTGACAGTAAGTAAAATAGTATGTTTTATCGGGGAAATTTAACTTATAGCTATGATATCTAGATTTTATAGCTATGGGAATTACGAATGTGCGTTGTGTTGAAGTGGATTTTCGACTCATAACGGGAAAGCCAAGTTCAAATTTCAGTTGAATTTGTTGTTTTACGTTTGCGCAAATTTATTCTTCCGATATTGTTATTTAATCATGAGACTTTGACTTTAAGGCACTTTATTTTGTGTTATTGAAAAGAATCGTTCTTCAAAGCTATCACGTGACGCGCGCGACTGAGCGTCTCTCTATTAAAAAAATAAATACAATTTAATTTCCACTGTTCAACAATGTGAGGATGATGGCAGGAGAAAATTGTTTGATGAATAGAGTCTCTCTTATAGCAATAATAACCATGAAAATAGCCAGTAAAGTGGCAGAAAACTCATGAAATGTAAAAAATTATCAATGATTTTTACACTATTTTTCTGTGAAAGAAAAAAAAACATGTGAGAATACTTGTAAAATTAAATAAAAATTAATAAAATCTTCCTAGTCGGTAGTTTTTAACGAAAATTGTTTAAATGAAAATTTGATGCCCAAATATATATATATATATATATATATATATATTTTAATCATTTCACCCCGAGCAAGGCGGAAACGCCACTGATGTGCAGGGGGTTACATAAATGTAAAAACATTAGTTAGAAAAGAGTGAGGAGTACAAACTAGTTAGAAAGGAACAATAGAAAGCTGAGAAAGCAGGTGCAATGACAGGTACATGGGCGGAGAGAAAGTGAAGATTATACAGGGGAGGGGAGAGAGCTAGAGTCCAGTGGTTAGTAGGTGAGTATTAACTTTGCTTTTAAATTTCTGGAGGTCGTAGCCGTCAGGAAAGCAAGAATACGCGAGTGAGTTCCACAGGCGGGAAGTGCGAGAGAGGAAGCTGCAGGAGTAGAATTTTCGTCTGCGTTTGGCTAACCTGACTGTGAATGGATGGGACCCAGTTGCCAGTCTGGTTGCACGGGTAAACACCTGTTGAGGAGGCATCAGTGACTTAAGCTCATCCGAGCAGAAGCTATGAAAATATTTATAGAACAGACAGAAGGAGGCCACATTTCGACGATGGGAAAGTGGCTGCAGTCGAGTCGCCAGATCAGTACCTATCACATTACAGACATTCCTTTGGAGATTGTCAAGAACACTGAGGAGAACGGCAGGGGCACCTGACCATAAATGGCAGCAGTACTCCATGCACGGACGGATGGTTGACTTGTATATATGCAGGATGGATTCAGGTGGAAAAAACATCCTGGATCGACATAGTGACCCAATCTTCTTAGCAGTAGATTTTGCTACGGATTCAATATAGTGGTTCCATTTGAGGTTGGAGGAGGCGTAGTGTATTACTCTCCGGGAGAATCATCTGGTCCATGCTTATGGGAGGCAGAAGAAGTTGCCTGTAATGGTTGACAGACAACAGCTTGGTCTTAGAGGAATTGAAGTTGACAAGCCACTTCTTGTACCAGTTCACCACAGAGTGTAGGTCCCGCTCAAGGTCAGCAGCGAGATTATGTCTGTCCGCCACGACAGGTTTCTTACTGGAGCGGGAGTATATTGTAGTGTCATCTGCGTAGATGCCTACTTGGGACTTGATCTCATCTGGGAGGTCGTTGATGAAAATAAGGAAGATGGTTGGGCCCAGGATAGAGCCTTGTGGGACACCAGCATTCGTGCTGTAGGACGAAGAGGCACGCCCATTCAGAACGACCTTCATTTTGCGGTTATTTAAGAAAGATTGGATTAGGTCAAGCAGGCGACCGGTAATACCTTAACCGCGTAGTTTGCATAGGAGGCCAGGGTGCCAAACCCTGTTGAAAGCCTTGGAGATGTCCAGAGGAACCGCGCGAGCCTCGTCATATATATATATATATATATATATATATATATATATATATATATATATATGTTTAGTTGAGTAATATAGACTAATTACGTCTATCTATTTTAATTCTCTAGAAATCGCGGATCAATTTTTTCTGGTTACTAAACTCATTAAAAACCTCATCGTCATTTATATATATATATATATATATATATATATATAGTCATCCGCAGACAGATCTGTTTCGCTGTATTGCTTGCTCATCAGTACGGTTAGACTCCGACTGCTTTTAACTCAGGATTGAAACTCGACCGAATAGGCGTCAGTCGGCGATTGTACCTCTGGGCTATGGGCGCTCGGTAAAATCAGGCAGACTTTTTAGCGTGTATATCATCATGATACACGCCCAATAGCCAGAGTGCTCTAATTCATTACTGAATGAGCGATGCGTACATACCAGAGTAGCTACTGTTTTTCAATGTCACCCTGCTGGGCTTTTGAGCCACGACACATTCAGAGATAAGCCCTCAAACTCTTTTCCTATTTGGAATCGTCTGATGCACATCCAAATATGGTTATCGTAATTAAGACTTCAACTTGAAGGTTATAACTAGTAGAACAAATGAATGTAGCTCGCCTGAGCACTTTCCAGTGAAATAGTGATAGAACAGTAAGAATCTTACAATATTTCGTGAGAAAGCTATTGTAGAGTTGAAGAAAATTAATCATCCACAAGGACGCGGAGAATCTCTTGGACTCTATCGAAGATAGAGATTGAAGGTTCACCACCTCCTTTTTATTTATGGGGTGTAGAATTTCATTTATCTTTGATAGGGCTCATATGAACGTAGATGATATCAAGAGTAGTCAGGTACTTACTAAAGCAATACAGGGAATCGACCATTTTTCTAGTATATTAAGAAATGTTTCGTATGTTTGAGGTACACTGTAGATCTGGGTTAGGATGTCCTTCTGTAAAGCTTAGCTTTGTTTTTTGGAGATACTGAATGTTAAAAGTGGATTTTGTTCTTTGAAGTAAGCAGCTAAGATACGGTCAAGGGAGATATAAGCGGACTGGATCGGATCCTTTCGAATTTTACTCGCGATGAAACTTTATATCACGAATTGCTGTCGTTATCAAAACATTTTTATTGGAATAGCGACATGCGAATTCCTTTTGAAAATGTAAAGAAAAATAATAATAATAATAATAAATCCAAATTACTTTTGACGTGAACAGCGTGACGCTACCAAAGTTCCTGAAACACTGACAAGCCATTCCATGAACACATCGATTAGGTTAAAGTTCAAAATTGACAGGGAGAGTCCTTTTGCTCGCAACATTATAACGACCGACTTCACCCTAGTGTAAAACCATGGATTACATTGCATATTTTCGCTGTGGTGTCATTCCATAACCAGGGCATAATCCGGATTTACTCCCTTCCAAACGTCTGTTCCAATCAATAAATGTTGGATTACCCGCATAAATTTTCCTGACAGCGACACTTCCACAGCTGCAATAAAAATCAAGAGGCCTACAGACCTAGGTCATCGATGGTGAAATCGCATTTACAATGTGCCGAAAAAAAAATGGGTTTTGTACCTGAAATGTTTCAGTATTCAACAATGTCAACTTTCTCACTGTATCTGAGGTAGTTATCGCAGGAATAAATAGTTTTAGTTGCTTTTACGCCATATCAAAACTTCGAATTTTGTATGGAACACATGACTAGAGTGGAAGCACGACCTTGTATTAGTGGTCAATCAGATAACCCCACTTAGCATTATACTACGCAGAGGTTGAATCATAGATGGATACATAGATTAATAGACAGATCTGAAGAGACTGGAATCGCGGTTCACACTCCACCCACGTCTATTGAACAGGTGAACAGGCTCATCCCTTGCTTCCTGTTTAGGATGCGGTTTCCGGTTTTCGCTTTTCCAATCTTCTTTTCATTTTTTTTTAATTGGAGTAGATAGACTAAACTATCGCCCGGTTCACACTCCACCCACGTCAATTGAACAGGTGAAGAGGCTCATCCCTTGTTTCCTTTTTAGGATGCGGTTTCCGGTTTTCTCTTTTCCAATCTTTTCACTCGTATGTAGCCCCCTGCACATCAGTGGCGTTAGTGCCTTGCTCGGGGTGATATGATTATAAAAATAACTATATATATATATATATATATATAAACATGTGACGGAAATAAACGATTTTTTTAAAGAAACTTAGTTATAAACAACCGACAATTTGTAATGAATTGTTTGAACTTTATAATTTATCGATACTCGTATTTAAGTAGATATTCTGTTTTTTAATTAAACAGAATTATATATTTATATCTACCGGCCTGATTATTTACGATAAATTGTTATTACGAAAATGTGTGCCATTCGGCAGGATTCGAACCTGCGACCCCTTTTTACATAGGGGAAACTACCATTTGATCTGGCAACGTCTTAGACCGCTCAGCCACGAATAGCCTCCAGTCTAAACGAGGTTTTCTCTCTCTCTCTCTCTCTCTCTCTCTCTCTCTCTCTCTATCTATCTATCTATCTATCTATATATATATATATATATATATATATATATATATATTCTTAATATGGACTCATGGATTAGAAAAATTAAAAAACTTCTTTACTTTCTGCAACAACTTCCACAATACAATCAAATTTATCATGGAGTACTCATAGACATCCGTCCCTTTCTTAGACGTCATGGTAAAATTAAATAAACATACACTTTCCACCAGTCTATACAACAAACCCACAAACCAACATAAATTCCTACACTTTAACAGCTGTCATCCCCTCAAATTAAAAAAATCTATCGTATACAGCTCATTTATTAGAATAAAACGGATTTTGCTCAGACCATCCAGATTTTCTAAACAACATTAACAACCTAACAAAACAGTTTCTAAAATGTAAATATCCAATAAAAATAATAAAGGAAGCACTACATAAAACCATCCACATAGATCGTAGCACACTTCTCACATACAAAAAACGAAAAGATAACAACCGAATTCCCATGGTTTTTAACCATAATCAATATTCCTACACACTTATCAAAAATTTAAAAAATGATTACAGGAACCTCCAATCAAACAAAAACATCAAAGACATTTTCGATAAACCACCCATAAATGCAAAGAAACAAACACCCAACCTATCAACTATCCTCACTTCTAACAAATATTTAAATAATACAAACCTATCAGGGAATTTAAAATGTGGAAAGCCCCGTTGTTTATCTGTAAACATCTAATAACAGACAAAACATTCTCTGTACCCAACACCAAAATAAAATTACACCCACCAAACCTTACTTGTGACAGCAAAAACATCATCTACTTTCTCTTCTGCTCAATTTGCCCCAACAGTGGATATATCGGCGAATCCGGTAATAGCTTTAGATTTCGCTTCAATAATCACAAACTAAATATACGACAAAAAAATGTATACTCCCCAATTGCAGCCCATTTTAATCAACCTGATCATACTTTAGAAAATTGCAAATGTTTACTAATAGACTCCAATTTTAGTTCTACATACACACGCAGAAAGAAAGAAACATACTGGATTTTAAAATTAAATACACACAAGCTAGGGTTAAATAGGGACTTAGGTGTGTTGAATCTTTACAAATATTTCAATAGGTAAAAATTTTTTTTCAGATATTCCAAGAAATTTTTATCTAAAACAAACAGACTTTCTCTACGGACGTACCGCATGTTGTGAACAAACACACCACGTGATGTAAACAAAAAATATTCGGACGCTATCGTGAAATACGTTTCTAATTCAAATTTAAAAATCAGTTGTTTCTGATGAAGGACCGAGGACGGTCTGAAATATAAAATATAATAAAAATAAACAAATACTGTTCAAAAAAGTACATTTTTAAATTCAAAACTTTTTATTAATATTCTTTCCTATACATATTAAGACAGTATACGTGGATGATCATCACTATATATATATATATATATATATATATATATATATTAAAACAACCAGAAACCCCTCCAAAAGAAAACAAAGCCGATACAATACCAACAAAAGATAATGCATTTGCAACGGAATAGTAGATTAATAAATAAAAAAAATATATTTTATATTTATAAAATATGTTGTATAAAGGATAGATTTTATAAAAGAAATATATTTCTTGAATATTATGAAATTTCATATTTTATAATATTATAAAATAGCTTAATATTATGGAATATTATAAAATTTTTTTTTGAAAGATATATTTTGTAAAGAATATTTTTAATAAAAATAATAAATAAAAACAGCATAAAGCACACACCCCAATACAAAAAAACATACATTAAATTAAGGAGAAACCAACCCCAAAACAAAACAACACCTACCAACCCCTATACTTTTTTATGAAAGATATACTTTGAAAAAGGTATATTTTTTAAAAACACAAAAAGAAAAAAAAAGAAAATAAAAAGCACACACCCCAATACAAAATAACATACATTAAATTGAGGAGAAACGAACCCCAAAACAAAACAACACCTACCAACCCCTAAACTAAACAGCCCTTTGAAGATTAATAGATTAACCTATCATGAACTCTGCCAAAAACAAGCACTTGACCCTAAGACCAGATAAAAGGTCAACGGAACTCAAAATACAGACCAACCCCTCTAACACCCAAAAATAACAAATCCAACACAAATAAACGGTCTTTTCAACTGGATAATTCTCATTTCTAAAAAAAAATCACCTGAGGATGAAGCCAAAACATAATGGGCTGGCTTCGAAACATGAGAAATTTTTTGTGTAATGATACTATGAATTTAAAAACATTGTAACAACCATTACAGTATAACGCTCTACATTTGTATCGAGCACTCTTTATAAAAGTAAATGCATGAACAAAAAGGTAAATAAACCTACGAGTTCAACAACTTAGTTACAATATATATATATATATATATATATATATATATATATACACTAATGAGCTGTGATACAACAAAACAGATTTGTCTGCGGATGACTATTTACGCTCTCACAACCCAATTGAGCACTATGGAGGATTGGTAGACTTTGAAAAGACAGTAGCTACTCACGCATCTACGCAGCGTTCGTTCAGTAATGAATTTGAACACACTCGGCTACTGGAGTGTGTTTAAATTGTATGTAAGACGCTAAGTTCACTCACCTTTACCGAGCGCCGATAGCTCAGAGGTAGAATCGCTGACTGATGTCAATTCGGTCGAGTTTCAATCCTGGCTAGAAGCAATCGGATGTCTAATCATACTGAGGAACTGTAATACAGCGAAACAGACCTGTCTGCGGATGACTATATATATATATATATATATATAGAGAGAGAGAGAGAGAGATATCGACAGACAGAGCTAGATACGAACAGACTTAGGTAAGATTGTTTCCCTGTGTATTTTCTACTTTAAGGGTAATGGTAATTGTTCAGGAGAGTTCTTCGCTATGGTACTTTTTTATAAAAAATTAAGTGCAGTACTATATGTGCTTTGTGGTGCAGTAAATATCGACTCGGAACGACAAATCTGAATGCCGAGTTCGAATTCCAGTTGAATTCCTTGCGTTCACTTGCGCACAAATACCCTTGGGAAAGGTATTAATCCGTCTCTTCCCGCCATTTATGGGGTAAATAACAGGCTAGATTGGATTCTATAACCTTGGTCAGCAACCAGTCTACCGCAGAAAGCAATGGCAACCTACTGCTGGATAATCTTCTGCCCAGTGAGTCATGTCTCTTTCGAGACATGATCGCCTAAGCGTGTTTTACGTATGGCACTTAACTGACTGACTGAATATAATAGTTGAAAACATGATTAGGGCTTCTACTGGTCATAAAGCGGGGGATCACTTTTATATTGTTATGAAGTAATAAACTGATCCCCCATTTATTACTACTTATTAATAAAATACATTTCTTTCCCCTCTAGCTATGAGTCAAATAACAGGACAGAATGGGTTCTATAGCCTTGGTCGGCAACCAGTCTACCGCAGAAAGCAATGGCAACCTACTGCGGGATAATCTTCTGCCCAGTCAGTCATATCTCTTTCGAGATATGATCGCCTAAGCGTGTTTCACGTATGGCACTTAACTGACTGACTGAATATAATAGTGGAAAACATGATTAAGGCTTCTACTGGTCATAAAGTGGGGGTCACTTTTATATTGTTATGAAGTAATAAACTGATCCCCCATTTATTACTACTTATTAATAAAATACATTTCTTTCTCCTCTAGCTATGAGTCAAATAACAGGACAGAATGGGTTCTATAGCCTTGGTCGGCAACCAGTCTACCGCAGAAAGCAATGGCAACCTACTGCGGGATAATCTTCTGCCCAGTCAGTCATGTCTCTTTCGAGACATGATCGCCTAAGCGTGTATCACGTATGACACTTAATTGACTAACTGACTATGCTAGTGTTCTTGATGTAGTCGTAAGTTCTATGCTAACAGTTTTTTTCCTTTCGCATATCGTTTGTGGATCTCTCTTCCGCCTTTTCAGCCATTTTCAAAGATTACTTTAAAAAAAAAAAGAAGCTACATGCAATGTCAACCGTTATCTATTGTTCTCTGGATTACTCTTCTTTTACTTTTTCTCATTAGTAATGCTTCTGTTTCTAATTCTTCCACTCTCAATAACGCCTTGTGTTTTAGTGTTTTTTTCCATCTCGCTTCGGGTGAATTCGATAAAGAAAAAATTATTCATAAATAATATAATCATCCCCTTAGAGAGTTTGCTATAGAGACGCACCGGAGAAAGAGTGTTCAATGCGATAATAGCCAGCAGTGCTTTAGTATATATTAATTTTCTAGTGAAGAGGGGACGGCCACAACTAAGAGTTGCTTACGCTTTCACACACTAACCATGTATATTTTATAGCTCGTTCGCATATATATCCATAGACATCTCTGTTCATACTATCTAGGAGTGACACTTCAAAAGTTTTGTTTTCATTTCAAAGGAAACTGCAACAGATGCAGGAAATATGTCCCCTAAATAAAATACTGATCCGGTAAGCGTTGGTAAAATGTCAGGAAGCTTAAATATATTTCTGCATCAGGTAATCCAATCCCACACCATTTCTTTGAAAGCATTTTCATGTAAGGCTCCATTTCGTCAGCTGCTCCTTGTAAGGAGGCAAATAAGATTCAACCATAAAACCAATATCCGTTTTTGACGTTCACTTGATTCAAGGCCCAAGAGTAACTCGATAGAGAGTTACTGAATGAGTTTACGTTGTAATTTTGTATAAAAACGAAGTAATGTTATAAGGATAAGTACGACTGATCTTAGACTTAACGTGGTTGAGATTGAAATGATGAAAAAAATCACTTCGGGTGTTTATTATACCAAGTAATAGTTCGTTGTGGTGCGGATGTGTGTTGTGGTGCAGTGGATATCAACTCGGAACGACAACTCGAGGAACCGAGTTCGAATTCCAGTTGAATTCCTTGCATTCACTTACACACAAATAACCTTTGGGATATGTATTAATCCGCCTATTCCCTCCAGTTATGGGTTAAATAATAGGACAGATTGGGTTCTATATCCTTGGCTGGCAACCAGTCTACCGCAAAAAACAATGGCACCTACTGCGGGATAATTTTCCATCAAGTCAGACATGTCTCTTTTGAGACATGTTCGCCCAAAACGTGTATCACGTATAGCACTTAACTGAATGAATAGTTCGAGAGAGAAGCTATATGAGTGAAAATTCCTTTCTACTAATAAAATGCAAAGGAATTAGCAGACATTTTATAATATATATATATATATATATATGTAAGAAAAAATATATATATAAGAAAAATTAAGACAGACGCGTTATTTCATGGTGAATCGAAAGTGTGGGCCTATTTCAGGCGAGCCATCTTCAGCTTCCGTCTTTATTTAACAAAGGATTCTACACGAATCTATATATATATATATATAATGCAGTAAATGCTATACGTGATACACGCTTAAACGATCGTATCTCGAAAGACACTGACTGACTGAGCAGATTATTTTCCCGCAGTACATTTCTATTACTTTCTGAAATAGAGTGGTTGCCAACAAACGCTAAAGAACCAAATCTGTTCTACCATTTAATCCATAGCAGGAGGAAGAAGAGACGGATTAATACATTTCCCAATTTGCTTGTAAGTAAATGCAACGTATTCCACTGGAATTTGGTCTCGTTTTTCCAAATTCTTGTTCCGAGCCGATATCCACAGCACCATGATGCGCATATATTCAGTCTGTTAACTGCGATACGTGATACACGCTTGGGCGATCATGTCTCGAAAAAGACATGACTGACTGGGCAGAAGATTATCCCGCAGTAGGTTGCCATTGCCTTCTCCGGTAGACTGGTTGCCGACCAAGGATATAGAACTCAATCTGTCCTATTATTTAAGCCATAACTGGAGGGAATAGACGGATTAATACCTTTCCCAAGGGTATTTGTGCGTAAGTGAATGCAAGGAATTCAACTGGAATTCGAACTCGGCTCCCCGATTTTTCGTTCCGAGCCGATATCCACTGCACCACAATAGTAACAAGTTTAAACTGTCGAAAAAATGCATGATATCACTTGAGTCTCCATTCTGTGCAAGAATAGAATCTTACACATGTCAAATTCAGTTTCTCACGTTAGTATTTATTGACCAATCAGCAAGCTTGTTTCAGAAGTAGCTCAAATAATTTACAAAAGCAAATATCCATTTATGCGTGATGTTCACGAAAAAGAAAGCTTATATAGATTATTTCTAAAATTTTCCTTCCTAAAAATCGATATTAAAAATTGAAAAATATATTCATCAAACAATAAATCAAAATTTGAACTTCCTGCTATCCAATATTTTCCTTTAAATAGCGTAAAGTAAATTAATATACTAGTTTCCAGAGTAATTTTTACCGGGGTGTAAATATTACTCATTTCTTAAATTCTACTCGACTAAAATATAAAAACATATCGAGTACTGTTGTCCCGTTTGTAGATTATTTCTCGTTTTTAGGTATTTTTATAAACTAGTTAGTACAGTTTATATTCCGAAAATATCAAAACGACTAATAAATATAACGTACTTGTAAAAGAATTAACAGACGCTCTCTCTGTTGATACTTTTACGCAACGCTCACATAATATAACGTGTATTTTGAATTTTTTAATGATAAAATCACACCTCTGTTTCATCATATACACAATTCATCATATACACAATTCATTTCTTGTGTTACAAACACAAAATAAAAATAACAATTTTTATCGGGAACTTTGTTTGCGAGGAACTACACAACTTGTTACTTTATATTTAAAAAGAAAATGAATAAATGTTTCATTCTCAATAAATGTGCATCGTGGTGCAGTGGATATCGACTCGGAACGAAAAATCGCGGAGCCGAGTTCGAATACTAGTTAAATTCGTTGCATTCACTTACGCACAAATACCTTGGGAAAGATATTAATCCGTCTATTCCCTCCGGTTATGGGTTAAATAATAGGACAGATTGGGTCCTATATCCTTGACTAGCAACCAGTCTACCACATAAATTAAAGGCACCTACTGCGGGATAATCTTCCATCAAGTCAGACATCTCTCTCTCTCTCTTTCGAGACATGATCGCCCAAAGCGTGTATCATGTATAGCACTCAACTGACTAAATAAATTATATGAATTTGTAGAGCTGTATTCGAAGACTATTTCTCTTCTTTCACACAGTTTTCCGTTAAAAAACGCACTCATACACCCAAACACAAGCACTCACACACTCACACATACAGATGTGTGTGCTTAATTCGCTAAGAATTACAGACAAGATGTTAATTTTTTATAAAATTTTCCATGTGAGCTTAATTTTTTTCTTTTCAGTAGATAAATTTTATAACATTTTTCCGAATGTTTTATTTAACTATTTGGCTATACTTTAAACATTATCAAGGATGAATTTTATTTTACATCTAACTTAATAATTTTATTAGGCTTTATTGGAGACTTAATAAACTCTATTCGTAACATACTCGTCGATGATACAAACATAATAGAATCATCCACATGTATAAAAAAAGACGAAAACAATGGAAGCATTGTTGATACAAAAAACAGAAAAAGCCAACCTTCAGTAATATTAATTATGAAAGGACCAAAATTTACTGACCGTGTTTGGAAATAAAAATTTTCGTTATTCTGCACATATACAAATCTAACATCCGCCCGTGTATTGAATATTGCTGCCATATCTGGTCGGGTGCCCCTGCTGCTCTCCTTGGGCTTCTTGACAAAATACAAAGGAGGATCTGTAACGTGGTTGATACTGACTTGGCAGACCGGCTGCAGCCGCTCTCACACCGGCGTGATGTAGCTTCCCTGTGCCTCTTCTACAAGTACTTTCATGGCTTCTGCTCCGATGAGCTTAGATCACTGGTGCCGCCTAAGCACGAATTTACACGAGATACTAGATTAGCAACTAGGTCCCACCCTTTTACAGTTAAACAAATAAGATGTAACCGTAAATTCTACTCCAACAGCTTCTTTTCTCGCGCTTCCCGCCTGTGGAACTCCCTTCCACAAGTCTGCTTTCCCGACAGTTACAATCTCCAGGTGTTTAAATGTAGGATCAATAGACACCTCCTATCACACTAACTCCCAACTATTCTCACAGCACTCTCATCTACCCAACCCTCATTCTCGGTATTCTCACCCGCCTATCACCCACCCTCTGTCATTTCCTATATTTAATCATCCTTTCTCCACTCTACGTAGCCCCATGCACAGTAGTGGCAGTGACATGCCTTGCTCGGGGTGAAACGCTTATAATAAAAAAAAAAATTCTAGATGCATGCATAAAACAATTTATACATTCAGTTAAATGTAAAATACAGTCATCCTTGATAATGAAGTACAATGGAACCTGATGTATGCGACCACCCCTACTATCATTAAAAAATGGTCACATACGGCAGGTGGTCGCTCACTAAAAACTCGTGACCTATCCTCCCCACAATAATATATATATCTCCAGAAAGTACATATTTTAGTATTTTACCATGTCATCTGGTAATAAATAAATGAGAACCTAAGATGGTCTAATTTTGAAAAAAACTTATTAAGCATAATTATTTTGTTTAACATTAAAAACGTATTTACAACGTTAAACAAAAGAAATAAAAATTATTTCGTCACACTGGTGTAGGCTTAAAAAATCAGTTACGACCTTGTATTAGTGGTCAATCAGATAACCTCACTAAGCATTATCCTACGCAGAGGTAGCATCATAGATAGATACATACATTGATAGATAGATTTGAAGGGACTCGAATATATATATATATATATATATATATATATCCGAGTGAACACAGAACGAAGAAAGAATTTTTGCAACGTCCTAAACATTAATTTGAAACAGTGCTCGATATATAATATATGGAGCTGTGAATATTTATTATAAATTATATTTTAGAACATGTACATATTTTTTTTATATATCCACTACAAATCGTACATTTGTTTCGACATTGAAACTTCAATATCTCATCAGGCAGTGTGGATAGGAATGGAAAGCCTCTTTTCTTATATTTGGTCAGTTGTGTGTGGGATGCTGGTGGGGGTTAGTGATAAGGGAACAAGTTTCGTAGATTGACCGTTAAAATTTTGAAGGAGTAGTTAATATGGTTTATTAATGAGAGTCTTCGATTTCTAGAGAGATTTAACATTAGCAGTTAGAATGTAAGTTGTTATTATCTTTCGACTAGACTATATCCTTTGGATTTCTTAGAAGAGTCGGTAGGGGGTGGGATGCTTATTTTGTGCAGAATATTTTTGTATTTAAGGAGAGTCTTTGTAATTAATGTAAACTTGTATATTTAATTTCAATTTTGGATTTAGGAAATAGATTTTTCCTATTAAATTTTAAATGTCAATTAGATCACAGTTTGGAAACTGATTTTTTCTAATTATGTACATGTTCTAAAATATAATTTATAATATATATATATATTTGAAAATATTTCTGTAAGTACAGAATTTAATTAACGAAATGAAAGTGTGCAGCTTAATATTACACATTGTAAATAAATTAAAAAGCGAAGCAACCGGTTTCGCTCCCGCTCTTCAGGCCTCTACGGGAGATTTTAATCAAAATTAAAAACATAAAAAAGTGTGTCATGGAAATGAGAAAGATCGAGAAAAATAATGTGAATGCTAGAGGGTAATTATGTCGAGTCCCAACAACTCACGCTGTTTGCACAACGCAGGCTTTCGGGACCCGCTGTACAAAGGTTCCAGAACCTTAAGATAGAATGAAGAGTGAGATCGGGACACAACAGTGAACCGATTAACACTAAAAGTAGTAGCACAATTTCTATTCTTTGTAAGGTGCTCGCAAATAGCGGAACCGTAGGTATTCGGGAGGGATCCATTTTGAGTCAAGGTGTGATTTCTTATTTTAGTCGGGATATGTTGTTTAATTCTCATGTCGAGACGCTGAGATGTTTTTCCTATGTAGTCAACACCGCAACTACATTTATATTGATAAATTATAGAATTAATTTGGTGGGAGGAAGAACATTCTTGCGTGCAGAACATAGCATAGGGGTTTGAAATACAATACGTACCTCAGCCGAGAAAAAAACAATGAACATTTGATGAAATAATCATCACAGGGAGACGTGGAAAGCCATTATCGCCTACGTCCTGAAAGGACAAGACTCATAGAAGAAAAAGCAAAGGGTGATAAACCTTAAAAAAGAATCATTCAGTTTTCCCTGTTTCGATTCCTCTCTTTTTTATTAATTCCTGCTACTCCCATCGAACCAAAATATATGACCTTTTGTCCTTGTTCTGACACCGGTTCACGCCGCCTCATTAATTGTCGCATGCAATCTTTTTCCCCTGTCTTAAATTCCCATGACACGCATTTCTTATCATGTGTCTAAGGAGTTCCACCTATCTCTGTAAGATTAAAACTATTATTCTTTGAAAACAGTGAATGCCACAGCTTGTGACTTATTCGTAATCAACGCCATCTTAATATCTTATTTGAATGAGTGTTAACGTGCGACTCTTAAAGAAATATACGGTTTTATGTAATTACAAGTTATAAATAATGTTAGCTGTAGAAAATAGAGCTGACGTAAGGATGTCAATTCGATAAGGCGGGCATGTAGGTAGGTAAAGCACTCCCCGTTCTGTCATTAATGTAATTGGTATGTGATGAGAGGTGCGATTACAACGCATTGAGAAGATATCGGTTCGTTTTGCGTTGCGTGATCGAAGGTCGCTTTATCCTTTTACTTACATTATTTGAATTAATCTCACTCATTTATTTCTTTATTTTTTTGTCTATTTGCAGGTAAGTGATCTAACTGATGAGATAAAACCGAAGTATTACTTGAAAGGACTTCTGCAGGCGTAAGTATGCTTTTATTTAATGCAAGACCAATCAAATGAAATATTATCACAGCGAAGCCGTCAGAACGGAGATAATTACGGATCACGATTAGGAGTCAAAACGAATTGTTTGCACGATTAACTTTCTAAATAAGTTTTTTTTAATCTTCATCATCGTCATCTCTCCGTCTGTCTCAGGTTCTCTGTCAAATTTTCACTACATATACATGTGGTCGTAAGCGCCAATGTGTCTTTGCGGGTCCAAATATATCAATGTATATATCTGTCTATTTCTCTGTGTAAGTGCTCATATCTATGTAGGTATGGGAGAATATTCGTTATCTATCTATCTATCTATCTATCTATCTATCTATCTATCTATCTATCTATCTATCTATCTCAGTCTGTTCATATCTATCTATCTATCTATCTATCTATCTATCTATCTATCTATCTCTTCATTTTTGTCTGTTCATATCTATCTATCTATCTATCTATCTATCTATCTATTTCTATATTTTTGTGTGTTCATATCTATCTATCTATCTATCTATCTATCTATCTATCTATCTATCTATCTATCTATCTATCTATCGCAGTTTGTTCATATCTATCTATCTATCTATCTATCTATCTATCTATCTATCTATCTATCCCTTCAGTTTTGTCTGTTCCCTATTCTATCTATCTATCATATCTATCTATCTATCTATCTATCTATCTATCTATCTATCTATCTCTTCATTTTTGTCTGTTCATATCTATCTATCTATCTATCTATCTATTTCTTCATTTTTGTGTGTTCATATCTATCTATCTATCTATCTATCTATCTATCTATCTATCTATCTGTCGCAGTCTGTTCATATCTATCTATCTATCTATCTATCTATCTATCTATCTATCTATCTATCTATCTATCTATCTATCTATCTATTTCAGTCTGTTCATATCTATCTATCTATCTATCTATCTATCTATCTATCTATCTATCTAAACTGCGTCTAGAGATTATATGCAAGTTATGAATTTTTATAAAGTGTTGCGTCTTTAATGTTAAGGGTCCTATTATGATGTTGTTTAGATTCGACTCAATATTATTAACTTAGATATAGAGTGACAGAGAAAACTCTTGATTTTTCTTGGAAAAAAATTACTAAGTTAACAAAACAGACAAATATGACTGTCTAATTTATTTACAACTATTTATTTTGAAACTTTTACATTATTATACCTTGTAAAACTAACGTGCAAAATTAATAGGAGAAACGTTGAAAACAAATTCGTCAATTTCTTAAAGGAAAAACATAAAATAAAACATTTTATTTTAAAAATAAAAGATATATTAACAACAAATAATAAAAAACCCCTAAAACTTATTGCACAAATGCTCCTTTTTTTTCAATAACTTTTAGCAGCCTATTGTCAACATCTGATGTTAGATTTGCAATTTTAGCAGCTGGTAATTTGTTTGTAGCAACTTTAACTGCATCCCAGAGATCACACTTGCTGTTGAATTGACTTCTATTAGAATAAATATCTCCCATGAGAATGCTCCACATGTTCTGAATGGGATTCAAGTCACAGCTATTTGAATGCCAGTCCATAAGAGAATCTTCAATAAATCCCTTTTCTTTCAACCAGGATTTAGTAAACTTTGATGACTGACTCGGTGCGTTTTCTTGCATAAAGATCAGAGATCTACGCTTGGCTAAAGACTGGCTATCAAGCTATTCAAAGAAGTATTGCTATAGAAAATCACAGTAACTTTTGGAATTTATTTTAACCCCGTCTTTCAATTTAAATGGACCCACGAGTTCATTTCCAATAATCCCAGCCCATATCATGATCCCACCGCCGCGTTGTTGGTGTTTAAAAACTTTTTGAGGCATGTTGCTTGCAAACCCATCCTCGAGCCCATCCGTCGGGCCCATCGAGGATGATCCTTGATTCGTCTGTAAAAAGCACTTTACTGAAATCAGATTTCATGAATTTTGTTGCCCACTGCAATCTTTTTCCCTTATGTGTTTTTTTGTTAAACTGAGTCTCTTTATTTGATTTTTTACATCAGCAAACCATCTTAATGCTTTACACCTTGTTATACTTGACGCCATAGAAGCTCCAGCGGCCTCAAATATGAACGCACTTGACGCATTTGGGTTTCTTATTAATTCTCTTCGGATATGTGATTGATCTCGCTTTGTTAAATTCCTGAATTCAGCCTGAGACGTTTTTTTTTCCTTCGTTGAATTCCCATTTGACATATTTTCTTGATTATTCGATGATCCCTTTTCAAATTCTTATAAATTTGAAGCGAAGACTTTCCTTTGCTAATTTCTTTGATTATATAAATCTTTTCATTCATTGTTAGTTCTTTTTTTACGAGCCATAATACTAAATTCTAGTTCTTGCAAATAATTTCTTGACACTGCAAATTGCTATAATTACTAAAAAAAATACTAAATATCAATCTGAAATTGAAAATTGGGACTTAATTGCTTTCATGCTTACTCGCTATACATAATAGTACAAATCTTTTCATTGGATAACACATATCTATGAATTTTACGTAAAATATTTGACAATAGCTTTTTGCATATAATTTCTTGACGCAGTTTTTCTTTCTATCTATCTATCTATCTATCTATCTATCTATCTATCTATCTATCTATCTCAGTCTGTTCATATATTGGCCTGATATCAGAAATAGATAGATAGATAGATAGATAGATAGATAGATAGATAGATGTGGATTCCGTGTGAGGAACCGCATAATATAAAAAAACAGATATTTGTGATAGAAAAATAGGTTATATTAAATGTAAAGATACAAACTGAAACGCAGGTAATCTAGGAATACTGTTAGTAAGGAACATATATATATGCAAATCCTTGAAGTATATCCGTGCAGGAAATAGTATATCCGTGTAATACTATTCTGGCTGAGTGGAGCTCTGAGCTACAATGACTACTGACGCGGTATTCTCTGTGTAACTTCGGTATTGTTCGGTAGCTTACGGTAACCTACGGCTCGGATGAGCTTAAGTCACTGATGCCTCCTCAACAGGTGTTTACCCGTGCAACCAGACTGGCAACTGGGTCCCACCCATTCACAGTCAGGTTAGCCAAATGCAGACGACAATTCTACTCCTGCAGCTTCCTCTCTCGCACTTCCCGCCTGTGGAACTCACTCCCGTATTCTTGCTTTCCTGACGGCTACAACCTCCAGAAATTTAAATGCAAAGTTAATACTCATCTACTAACCACTGGACTCTAGCTCTCTCCCCTCCCTGTATGACCTTCACTTTCTCTCCACCTATGTATCTGTCATCTGCACCTGCTTTCTCAGCTTTCTATTGTTCCTTTCTAACTAGCTTGTACTCCTCACTCTTTTCTAATTAATCTTTTTACATTTATGTAACCCCCTGCACATCAGTGGCGTTTCTGCCTTGCTCGGGGTGAAATGATTAAAAAAAAAATCTTCTAAGGTGTCTCAATTGCAGGATTATGTGTATACTGAAGTCGAGTCCACTATCATAGAAAAAAGGAAGATCCCACAACACTATCTACACTCCCGGCCATAATTATTAGGCAACCCCAGTGTTTTAAAAAATGATGTATTTCATGCTATTGTTTAGTATTTATTGCCAAGTGAATAGTTGTAAATGATAATAGAATGGTTCTTCTTTTAATATTGCACAATAACATGCGCATCAAATGAATTTATAAATATTTAATAATTACCTATATTGCAGTTTGATCAATGAAAGAATGAAGAAAATTTAGGGCGATTCGGACGAGTTCATCTTTGCTTCCTTGCCTTATAAAATTCTGCGAAGTAATATTATACAAAAGAACCATTCAATTTTCATTTGACAATAAATACTAAAAATAGTATGAAATACATGATTTCTTTAAAAAAAACTGGAGTGGCTTAATAATTATGGCCGATAGTGTACCTATGCATGTTGATATCTATCTATTTACCTCTGCAAGTTGACATCTATCTATCTATTCATTCAGGTAAAGAGTACCCAAGGGTTTATGATTTTGAGTTCTCTGGCATTTACTCTTTTATAAAAAGTGCTCAATACAATAAATTTTGTCGGGTATAATATAACCATATATTAAAATAAACGCAACACGAAAACTTATATGTTTCGAAATTTCTACCTCGTCATCATTAGATGTTAGTTGTAAAAATTATTTATATTTAAATACAGCAAGATTCATTTATTCCGATTTGTTAAAAAAAACAAAAAACAAAAATTTTATGTCTTACCACATACATAAACAGTAAACGGATTGTTTCTTGTATTTAAATGTAAATCATTTTAAAAACTAACATCTAACATGGGCTGATGACAAGATAGAAATCTAGAAACATAGAAATTTACGTGTTTCAATGTATTTTAATTCATATGATTATATCTATCTATCTATCTATCTATCTATCTATCTATCTATCTATCTATCTATCTATGTAAACTCTAATTTAAAATACTTCGTTAAAGACAAGGTAAACAGAATTAAGCAGAAATCACGTAAACGTAACGTTATTTAGTTTAACCCACCCTTTAGTCGTAACGTCCAAACTAACTCTTCCTTAACTTAATTCATAAATATTTCTACCATTCATCCACACTGAAAAAATCTTCAACAAAAAGAATGTCGAAGTTAGTTATAGTTGCATGAAACCTAGATAAAGTTGGAAAGCATTTACTGCCAAACATTTTAAACTTAGATTTTAAAGATGAGGTAGTATTTATAGTATTTACATTATTCGGACTATTGCCATCATATTTGTTGCCATTTGTACGACGTTTCGGCCGTTGTACGCTCCAGCCTTCTTCAGGTGCTAGGCTACAGCAGTGGTGAACTTCTTCCAGAAGAGGCATTAGGCAAAGAATGGAATTCATATACCCCGCTGCTTGTAATAAACGGTTCAGTTTTAAATTCCTAGCACTTGATGAAGGCCAGAGCGTATAACGGCTGAAACGTCGTACAAAAGGCAACAAAGATGAGGACAGTAGTCCGAATAATGTAAATACTGTTAGAATTTAAAATTTAAAAGTGACTCTAATAGTCGATTAATAATGCTAACGTCTATTTCAATCAAATATTAATGTTATTGCCTTAATAAATTTTAAGAGACTGTTCTTATATTCTTCAAATCAAAATTACTTTGTTTTGATTGGTCAACTCTGTCTATGTAACAACGCTCCCTGATTAAGTGGGTTGGGTATGTTTTAACCTTTTAAAACTGTTCAACTGAAAAAAAGAAACATCATCACTTGATAAGACACAATCAGTATCGAAACAAAATGGCTATTTTTGTAGCGATATTATCACTTATTTATATTCTAAATTCTAAATAATATTCTTTATTTCTATGGAACACTTTTTTTGAATAGTGTTTCTTTGGAAACGGAATTTTATTCCATTCATACCTACTATATATATATATATATATATATAGTTAAATTAAAAGAAGACAAGAAGAAAACTGTATTTAAATCGCCTACGCGTTTCGTCCTGTGACGGACTTTATCAAGGTAAAAAGACTAAATGAGCTTTATTCTAAATTACATATCTATAAACAAACAGGGTTGGCATTTATAAAAACGCTCACAAATCATTCATCAAAATCAACAGAATATTTTAGTTTCAGAATTCCTTAATGTTTAGTGCAAAGTCACGAGATGTTCAAACGAAGCAAATTCAACTGTTTTATTTGGACTTTTTATTATGCATGTTAGTCTGTTTTAGTATAATTTCTATAAGCAAAGGTGAGATTAGGAAAAATCCGGGGCGCAAATTGATGTT